>JABFOV010005902.1:0-11381 GCA_022817685.1 Aradophagus sp. ZL-2020
CAGAATAATATTGTAATCGAAGTTACAATCATGCTGTTTAAAAATACAAATTATTTTGTAACTTAACCTACAACGTTTCGACAACTGTCACGAACATTCACGAATTGCCCACATAAGTTGTAGATGGCGCTTCAGGCACATTACAGAGTATAAATAGTCATTACAGAGTATAAAACGTCATTCGGCCTATCTGAGTTGTAGATGGCACTTCATATAAACCTAATCGCGTCCATTATCAGCGCACATAATAAATAAGAATAAAAATATAAAGAATATTGTTTATACTCTATTTCTTACAATATGAAATGAACGCAATGCATATTGTACGCCAAATCGTATATTCGATTAGGTTAAGTTACCTCGACTCCAGCAATGAAGCCAATCTCGCAAATTATCCCAACATTCAAACGTGCCTTTTTCGACGTTGCCCACCCACTTTCGGCACATTTGACGCCAAAAGTTCGACAGACAATCCGAATTGCGCGGTTCACCTTTCGACAACCCAAGTCTTTTGAGGGATCGAAAGGCCGTGCCTCTTCGCGGCAAAGACAGGCAAAGGGAAATGAGAAGCTCGCCGGCTTTTCCGATATGGTAATTCCAATCTGCCGCTGGCATCTTAAAAGGCGTCGACGCGCGTCTCCCCGTAAAGGGTGACCCCTTAACCCGCGTCTTCGGTATTGCGTGGTCTCCTTTCAATAGCTCCGGCATCATTTCGTAATTTTCTTCTGTCCAGGCCAGTTCTTGCCTGACTCGCCATTTCCTTCTGCGACTTACACCCAATCCTTTCGCCAGGGGACGCGGACCGTCGGTTCCATTCACCTTCGGCGACAAGTCTGTTTGGTGTGACGTGCTTTTTTATCGCTCGAATTGGCATATGATTGCGTGCGAAAAAGGGTGATGCTATTCCTTGCGGTTACTGACAATCATTTAAGAGGATTGCAAAGTTTGAAATTTAAAATTGCAGTCAAAACCATCCTCGTGCTAAATAAATGAAAATGACGTATGAACAATAATGAGAGGAAGTGGATTATTTGTTGAAATTCTTTTCAATAGATGCGAAAAAAAATAGTGTTTGTTATGGTTTACTTACAATAATTTTGGTGGATTACAGAGTTTGAAATTTAAAATTGTCGTCAAAACCATGATCTTGCCAGACAGATGGAAATGACGTCCAAAAATGGACAATAATAAGTGAAGGTTGGTTTTTTTGTTGAAATTCTATGAATGCCCACGAAGAATGGTTGCGTGCAAAGAAGGATTTCAATTAATTAAATATAATTTCGTACGTCAAAAATTGAAATTCAAATCTTCTTTTGGATTACTATGGCTGAAGACAAAACATTTAATTTCTTTATTTACTTCTTTTGGTAGCAATTTATTTCAGTTCAAAATTGATCAGAGTTGTATTCGAATTTCCAGCACATTTATTTTTTACGTTCTTTTTATTCGAATACAAAAATTGCTAAAATTTTTGAGAAATGGAAAAAATCTCATTTGCAATTAGTCAGTTCACAATTATTTACAAAGTTGCAACGTAATCGCCATAAATTATTTTTACATCATCAATTTTATGATTAAAAGTATACAATTTCAAAATTTCTGTATCGAAAAACAGTGATTAATAATATATACCTAATGTCTCTAATTGACACGATTCCAATCGATCCCAAAATAATTTGTTCCTCTCAGACTCGAGAATGATGAAAAATCTGTAGCAATCGCAACATCGCAACGCGGGTTTGATTACGTGATATAATGAGAAATGATTGATTGATTTCCAGCCTCGAGCGTATCGTAGAACAAGTTGCGCCTCAACGAAGTTGCTTTCGGAACTTGCCTGCGGATCATTGGGATGCCACAGTTTGCGGCCGAGTTAATGAGTTCTTTTTTTTTTTTTTTTCAGCTGATTACGATTGCAGGTCAGGCCAGGAGGAGTTTTATTCCAACGCGATTCTTTCGAGGTCAAGAGCCGAAGGTTAACATTTTGCTGCCAGTAGTTTCGCACAATATTTGCTGCGACTTTCTCGTATCGCAACATTTTTTTGCAACTCTTTTTGCAAAGCTATGTTTACATCAGCAACTTTGACATCTAAATTTCATAATTTGAATGCAAATCAATTTTCGGGGTGTGAATTGTTAATTAAAAAAATTATTCAATTAAAAATAATGATATCTCTCAGGGTTTTTATGTTTTACGTTTGTTGGGTTTGTTTTTCAGTTTTTGCAATGGTTTTCATATTTTCGCTCTGCCATTGTGAAAGGAAGCACACGCTATTCAAATGATGCTAAGTGTCATCAACTTTTTCTTGTGTTTCGTTGTATCAACGTTGTAATTACAAATAGTTGACACTCCACGAGCTTCAGAACTAAAGATAGTGTGAGTCAACAGTGTATAAGAGGGCGTGCCGAACGAAACGTAATAAATGAGTTATACTTTGGAACCTATGAATCAATCGATTTTTTATGAAGTTAATAAGCCTTAACGAAATTTCATCCGTGCTAAAATGAAGTGACTTTGAAGTTATATATGACAATTGAGAATTAATTAATAATTGTATCATGGTTAATTAAAGTATTTAAACATACAAAGAATATAAAAAAGACATAAAATGGAAGGTTGTAATAAAAGAAACGTTGCAAGATATATGTATGTATGTACATGAAAACTTGTTAATTTGATTTTTACATGTTTTCATTAAAAAGAAAATAAAAAACCTAATATGGGAAATGTTACTGTACATATATACATATGAATATTTATATTGCAAAAAAAATGAAAGATCATCATATGGGAAACGTCACTATACATGTATATATACATCACAACTTTTAAAATTTCAGTTAATATTTGATTTCCAAATTAAGTAACAATTTCTCATATTTAACGCTTTTCTTCTCCTTTTTTCCGTTTTCACAACCCATAACACCAAGCACGTGGCAAACTTGCCACAAATCTTGATTCACCATTCAAATTAAATTACTCAACTATTTAGTTAACCGTTTCGCTATGCGGATACTACTATTTACATTTCCCAACGTAGCCAACTGTCACGGAAGCCAAACTGTCAAGCGACGCTCTCGAGAATCCAGTCACTTTTCATCGCCCCAGGTATTAAGTCGGGCTCCTTGGGCCGAAATCCCGAAAGCCAAGGGACAGGCTTGCCACGCCGCCCGCCCGGGGAATTAATCATCCAATAAGCGTCACCTAAATCAACAATTTTAATACCGCCTAAACATCGCGCGGGATTAGTACAGGCCTATGTAATCCCGCGCGGGAATACCGTCGAGGAGGGACTGTGACGAGGCCAAGATCAGCGTTGCGACGACAATGCTGACAGTCATAATTATAACGGGATCATCCCGCAGGTTGTAATGCAAAGCAAACATATTTCACGGATACCCGCCTGTCGCTTGGTCCGACCGCCCCCCCCCCTCCCCCCAACTTATACCCGGCATGGACGTTTAATGAAATACGTGACCGAAGGTTGTGGCATAATCTCAAACATGATTCCGCGACAAAGACGGAGAAGTCGACCTCTAGTTCTATCTCTCTCCGTCTGTCACCGGGCTGGAATGTCGGTATTCTGTCCCCGGTTGAATGGATTCGGTGGATAATATCGTGCGAAAGATACGCCATGTCAATGCGATCACTTTGCATAATTAAGGTGAGGCTTTGACGGACTTTTTTCCCAGCTTTTTTGGAGAAGGTCGAGGGTTGATAATTGACTGGGTGATCGATAGTGAGATCAAGCAGTTGATTGATTCCGATAATTGAGTGTGCGAGGGAAACGTGATATGTTTTGATTTGGAGGAGAGAAGTTATTGTTTCTATGAATGTAATTTTCTGTAAGGTTAACATTATTCTAGAGTATTTAGGTTGATATGTACGAGGTTTGAAAGATTGACTTGAGATGGTTGATTTGATGTTGAAGGAAAAACTGATAAATTATTGTTGATTGGAGGTTCGGAAAGAATCGTTTGTAGTAGTTTTGTTTATTACATGTTGTTTAGAATGTGTTGATTATTTAATATCGAATCAAAGTTGATAGTAATTTTATCTGGATATGCGTAAGTTGAATGAGATTGAAATAAAAAATCTTTAATTATCGCTGAGTAAAGTTTAAAAAAAAAGTTAAGTCAACTTTGATGTCTAGTAATTTTAACTTCCATTAGTGTTGATAGTAATTTTAATAAAATATTTGCAGGTTGATTCAATGTTGATCTAATCAGTGTTGAATCATTCGTGAATAAAATTGAAAAAAATTATATCAACTTTGTTGACTTGTGATTTAAAGTTCAATCAACATTGATATAATTTTACTATGATATTTACATGTTGATTCAACCTTGAAGTTAATAATGTTGAATTATCGCTGACTAAAGTTAAGAAATAATTAAATCAACTTTGATGGTTGGTAATTCTAAGTTAAATTAGTTTTAATAATTCAAAGCTGATAGAAATTTTATTAATATATTCGTGGGTTGAAAAAAGAAAATGTTAATTTACAGTTAATATTATATTCATTCAAAAGTTAATATTATATTTATTTTATTCCACTGTCAATTTCTGAACTATGAACTGTGATTATTGAAAATCATCCTCTCTATTATAAAAATAATTATCGAATGTACCTGTAGGAATTTAGTCACACACTTCCAACTGAAAATGATTGAAACTAACCGATAAAAAACAGTTTCTTGATTTTGAAAGCAAATGTCTTCTTAATTTACTAGTACTGGAGTTTAAAACACTAATAAAATTTAATTCAAGATACCAGTGTCTCAAACCAACGTGATAAGTGACTATTTGAAGTGACAGTGTCTTATATGAAACCGTAAAATTTCCCTTACGTTACTTTAGAACGATGGCGGCATAAACCAAAATACTTTCATAGTTTTAGTTCGCATTTTATACTCGACAGACGTATACTACTTAATAGAATAACTTCATTTTTCGGGATATTTATTTTAATTTACGATCTCCGAGAGTTGAGTAAAAACGACAAGTATCTCCATTCGAGACTCTAACAACCGAAATGAAAACATTAAGTGTCCCCGTTTTAGGACGTCGACGTTTTGAAGGAAAAAACTTGTGTAACGTCAGTTTTTATGGTGTATATTTATACATGTGTATGTATATGTGTAGAAAATCACGATTATTGCTTTTTTCATTCTAATTTTTCATAATTTCATGTTTCTTAAATAACAAATTTAGAATGAAATGATTAAAAAAATTGTTTTTGCTAGACGAATTTGCAAATAAATATGACGTCAGTGATAAAAAAGTTATACTGCAAAAAGAGAACTTGGAATTGGAAATATATATATATATCGTGAAGTTGAATTTAAACGTTGTATATTAACTAATAAAATTACTTCATTTTAAATCGAGACAACATCAGTAAAATTTAAAATTCATTCAATGTATATACTTCAATTTAAATTTTTTGTATACGCTAAATTAAGAATTTTCAAGTGATTGAACAATCAACTAATTTAAATGTGAATTATTAGAAATTTTTTTAAAAAAAACGAGTAAAATAAAAGCAAGTTTAAAAAATTTTGTATTTTCAAATTCAAAAATAAAAAAAATATTATAATAAATAATATATTATAAAATATAATAAATATTATAATAAATAATATATATATAAATAATTCTCAAGGTATAATATAGTATAGATATAATATTATATAATAATCGTTATTAAAATATTCAAGAAATCCAGTCCAAATTTTTGCACAATTCACGTGTAAAACTTCATTGTTATATAGAATCTGTACTCCAAAATACTTTGGAAATAATTTACACATAATTTGCAAATAATGCGCAATGAGATAATTTGCGAATCATTTACAATAAGATTAATTGCAAATAACTTGCAACGAAATATTTTGCGAATAATTTGCATTAAACTAGTTAACAAATCTACCATGAAATAGTTTGCAAACACGTTTGCAACTATTGGACCACCCTGTCCCGAAGATTTCGAACATGCCGCAACTGTCACTTATCCGTTTTCAATTTATATGTTCTCCCTCCCCCTCCTCCCTAAGATCCTGATTTTCCATTCAGACTTGGCCGCAAATGGGTGATAGAACGTCTCAATTATCCATAATCGCAGGTCATTAATTTCGTCGGGGGAAAATTAAAAGAACCGCCGCGGTATAACTTACAAGCGAGGCCGTGTCTTGCGGCTTGGGCTGCTGCGCGCGTACCGGTAACGCAATATTGGAGCGCCCGCATGGAATACCAATGTCCCCGGGATCGACTTGCGGGTGGCACGCGCGTGCGCGCCCGAACGCCAGTGCCATTTCTCGCCGGCGAGAAATGTAAAATTCGTGTCAAAAGTTTCGCACCGCGGTGAAACGGAGGACGTAACTACAGAAGAAACGACCCCTTGACGATTAAAGGTAGAAATGTATATAGACATCTGTCACCGTGAGGGGAGAGGGGGGCGGCAAGCTGAGGGTAAGATTTTTTATGGACAATTTCGAGAAGTTGGTTTTTTATTGTGCAATTTCCCTTTTTAATAGCGGTCGGGGATTCGTAACGTTTCTGAATTTGCAATTATGCTGCGTAAATCTTTCAACGGGAGAGGTTTTCTTGGGTGAAACAAGTATACCTTTTCACGAAAAGTAGTAATAGTTGTTTGAATTGTGAGTTTACGCTGTGGAAAGTGTTTTAAATTTGAGTTAAGGTAAAATACTTTTGAAATTTGCGCCAAAATTACGAAGTTGTAAATTATAAGACAACTAAGTTATATAATAAACAATAATGAGAATTGGACGATTTTTTCTTTATATATATCTAAAGTATGTAATTTTTAAGATTATGTTTCAGGAAACAAATTTTGTGTAGTTTATATTCATATTTTTAAAGTTAATACGACTTCGTGGAAAATCATGGAAGTCAGTGAATCACTGACATTCAAATTATATTTCCTGTATTTAAATTGAAACATTCTGAGCACTTTTTCCGTTGATTTTCTTCTTAAAATGATGTCGAACAGAATTGCAAAGTTTGAATTTTGAAATTGGCGCCAGAACCATGATATTGATACATAGATGGGAATAATATAAAGACATTAAAAATAACACAAAGGTTTTCATACAAAACATAGTCTAAAAAATTAAATTTATCATACCTAATTTAAAAAAAATTTATAAGAATATTGACTTATTCTTTTTAATTTTAGTCTCAGTTTTAATTATTGTATCATTTGGTGAAAAACACTTAAACGTCGATATTGCAGGAATCTTCCTCAATTTTCAAATAATACTACTAACGACAACCTTCTCGTAATTTTTTTCATAATTTGTCATGATTGAATTAACGTGAAATGGTAGAAATTGCGACAAAGTTTGTTAAATAAAAAATTGTTTTGTATTTTTTAGCATGCGTTTTTTAAGAAAACTCAGCAAACAATCGCCCTTCCTCGTTAATTTCCATTATTATGTCATTTTCATCTTATTAGCCATATCATAGTGTTGGCGGCAAATTTAAAATTCAAACTTTACATATTAATTTTTTATTCTCACAAGATAATTGTTCAATCGATCTCTGTTCGTCTCTCTCTTACTCAAAGGTCTTTCGATAGTTTTGTCTTTTTCGCACTTACACGACTGAAGAATCACTTAGTTAACAAATAAACAGCGCAAATAACTACAGACGATATTATTCATGTTGTGAGAAAATATCTAACTACCGGTATATTTAGATACTATGAGTATGTGTTTGCTTCTCTGTGAAAATCATTTCTGTACATATAATGAGTATTGAGTTTAATTAAAGTTAGATGGTGCGCGAGGCTCTTGAAGCGAAATTGAAAAACAGTATTGATAATACACGCGATTTGCGAACCGTTTGGAATTACTTTCCGCTGGGTTATTATTATTGTTGAAAATAGTTCGAAAAATGAAACAAATTGTCAATCCGTGAATTGATTTCAAAAGTTATATTGCAGCGTTTATTCGCTGATCCGGTACTGCAATTCCAACGAAGTTGAAAATAATTAAATAGTTGAATTATTTATTAAAAATAAAATTAAATAATCGAATAAATAATGAAGAAAAGAAATTTATCGGACTAATGATTTAGTAAAGTTATTTATTGCAAAAAAAAGTTGCAAAATATCATATATGGAGATTTCTAGCTTCGTTTAATTCGTTAAAAAGATGCCATATTCGATTGTAATGTTTGAATTTCAAAATTGGCGCCAAAACCGAAGTAGTAATACAGCGATGGGAGTGGTATCTAAAGAATGAGAAACATTGACAAAGGGTCGATTCTTTGTTGAATTTTTTTTAGTTACACACAAAAAAATCAATTTTTTAAATAATATTTTACCAAAAATTTTTCTGTAGTCTTTACATATGTTTTTTAGATTAGTTCAGTAGCATCAAAAATTACGGGAAGTCTTTCATACAAAATATTGACTGCAAGATCGAATATTTTATATCGAATTGAAGAAAGTCTAAGAGAAAATCGATATGTTTCTTTGATTTTTTATTTCAATTTCAATTGTTATACTATTTATTAAAAACTCTTGAATGTCGGTATTATAGGAATCATTTGAATTTTCTAACGTGACATCTTTTTAAAAATGTTTCAAGAAAAAGAATATTACTAAACTTCAAACTGAACGGTTTGTTACAAAAATTGAACGTCTTAAAATCAATTGTTGAGGTAATTGATTCGAAAAGATTGCTTACGAACCACTTATATTTCAAAGTCGTGGCGAAAAAACAACGGCTTCTTAAAATGCAAAAAGTGCACGAAAATTTATATTGCGCTGGAGTTTGCATGAATAAATTTCATAAACTGTAGCCCCTGTGAAATGACAGCCCGAGATGCACGCCTGTACAAGCTAAAGTATCCCGAGTTCTATTTCTTATCGTGATGGACATGGCATTTTTGTGTTATAAATATCGCCCCGTCAGCATGATCAGTTGAAAAATGTAAACCTGCCTGGAATTTCCGAGTCGCCCTTAATTTGCACAACAATTCGCGACTAGCGAAAATCACGATAATCCCATTAATCTCTTTTATTTTATAAATGGTTTTTAATGCGCGACGAGATCAAAATTGGAATAACAATGGGGGCAAATAAAGATGATAATGCCAAGAAATATACCCTCTATCTGATAAAACCTTATTTGATCAAGTGAAATCTTATTAAGGTGTAAAATTTCATACAATTTGAACATATTGTGGCACATTTGAAACGAAATAATATCCCGATAAATCTATTGGCATAAATAGGTCTGATTATATACCACACCACGTAAACCCAGCGTTGAATTTATATTTTAATTTGATTACAAAAAAGCCTTGTGTAGTCTAACCTGATTAGATTAAGTCTAATTTAGTGTATTTCGATTCGGGAATGGTCTAAGGAGGTCTAATCATGTTTAGTTTAACTAGAAAAGGGTATAATCACATCTTATCAAATATTCAATCCAGATTTATAAAAAAAAAAAAAAAAAAAAAAAAAAACTTAAAACGATTTTATATGGTCCGACCTTATTTACTCGAATTTAACTTGTTTTAAACAAATCTTGACTGAATCAGGTCTGATTTACTTTGTTCAAATTCATTTGGTTTTATAAAATTTTCTTACGTTTAATTTAATAATAAAAGTCTGAATAATAAAATAAATTAATAATTAATAATTAATAATTTAATAATAAAAAACTGACTTTTTTTTTTGTTTTTTGTTCATCAAAGTTGGGCGAGACAAAATTAGTGCTATGTATATACACTAATATTACAATAATATATATATATATATATATTTATAATACGTATTATATATATTAAATATACAATGTATTTAATATATCATATATAATATATATATAATACTAAAACAAACGAAACCAATGGCGATCGAAGTTTGGTCCCGCGAACACATCGAATGGAGAGGGGTGGGGTAAGGGGTGGAAGGTCCACTGGGGTGTACGCTCACCCCACACGGATTTCGTGAAATATGTCGCGATTTACACGGGAGATTGGCATCATTGGCGCTCGGGGACCGAGCGGCCTTCGCCGCTGGCGCCGCGTCCAAGTGGATGGGATCAAAAAAGCATTTGCGAAATCCGGCTGGCTGTGAAACGAACGGCGCCGATGATGCGAAGTTGTTACCAGGCGATGACCGACGCAAAATCAAAACCACCGTTGACACCCGGCCATTTGTATGACTAAAACGATCGCGAGCGACCGAGGGAGCCGCACACTTTTTTTCCCGGCCTTTCCCGAACGGCGCTCGTATTTTAACGGAAGTGACGACGATTTTTAGATGTCCAATTTTAGTGCTGGAAAAAGAATCGGGAGGAAATTGCAATTTGCGGAGAATGAAAAAAAAAATAAAAACTTAAAGCAGGCGGTAAATTTATACCATTTTATTTACGATTGATGTATCGGCAAAAAGTGCTAGTTTTATAGATGGTTATTTGGAAGGAAATAAATTCGGATACAATTGTGAGAAATAGTTAGAAGTCAATATGAAAAACCGGTATTATAAAACATATTTTTGAAATCAATTTTTTATTTCCTTATTGTTAATCAATATGGTCTTTCTGAAAAAATTATTTATATATATTTTGTTTATAATATATTTTGTTTTCGAAAATTAGTTTTGATATTAAAACTACAAGCGATAGAAATTAAATAATATTTTAAATTGCAAAAATGTTTTTAAAGTATTCATGAAGTTGATGTAAGATTAAAAAAAATTCAAAAGCCCGCCTTCAAATCAGTCGTTGTAATTGATATTCAATAACATTGATCCATTTTAAGAAGGAATCTGTGTAGATGATAATTGCATAACAAATTTTTATTTACATGAATACAAAATCAAGGTAAAAGAATAAATTTGAATGATTTTTTCTGCTAATGTTTAATTTAAATTTGATTAAAGTAATGTAGCATGTCATGGCAGGATCTTTTAAAATTTCAAATAGAACAAAATTATCAAACAAACTAATAGATCGGAATAAATAAATAAAATAATATAAATTAAATAAATGAAAAATATAATACATTTTTTTATGACAGTCTTAATTAACTATTGTTCTTTATTCATAATTAAATATGTCACATAAAACATTAAAAGAATATTATTATTTTCAGTATTATTATTATTATTGTTACTATTATCATTACTACTTATATTATTCTTGTTATTTTTTTTTTTTTTTTTTTTATTTTTTTTATACCCAATATATTAATTGTGCTCTTATACACATCTCCGACCCCACGAGACTCCTCTACATCTCGTATGCCGTCTTCCTCTGTAAAAAAAAATAAAGTTCGTATGTATGGGTTTTCAGAAGAGTGATGAGTTGGAGATCGATCGATGTTGTTCTAGCGCAGACCA
>JABFOV010005903.1:0-11381 GCA_022817685.1 Aradophagus sp. ZL-2020
ACACAAAACAGCATCCTTTTATCAATGTCGATAAAGAAGGTTTGACCAACTTTCATTTGACATATCACCTTAAAAGCAAAACAAATGATAAAGTTAAGCTCCAAATAATCTTTTTTCTTCTTGTTTTTCTTTTACAAATAAGGGTATTTCCAAAGTGTTAAATTAAATCAATTAATTGAACAGTAATTGCGTAAAAGTAAAGATGTTAATATAAAAATAAAAACATGAATTAAAAAAGCAATTTCCAAATGTCTTTCGTTTCATCACTGTGTCAGAAAAAAATCAATATTCCTTTAAAAAATATAGTCTTTGCAATAATGGAAGATGCACAACAAACCAATGAGAATAAACATCGAACAAAGAGAAATTCGAAAATTACCAGCACATATCCACTAATTAATTTTGCACTTTTGTAACGCTGCGTTGTCGCTAAATTATTTAACTGTTCGTACGCATTTTGAGTGAGCATGTGCGTCAAGTTTTCTGTGTCAACATTTTTCGTTGCGGCAACAACTACGAAAACTAAGGCCGCACACAATAATACATCTTTGAAACGTAACAGCATCGTCATCGTCTTCTTTGTACAACGCACTGAAGACAACTGTTCTCAATTGCCGCAATGAACGGCAGCAGAAAAAGAATTGTCAGCGTTTACAAGTGCCTTTGTATAATGCATAAATGAGAAACGTACGCTCGCGCGTTAAAGCCATTAATGATCAATTTCATATGTATGCGTGGATCAAAGATGATTATTCACATTTACTGGAAAGGTTGCCTAGCTGAAAACAGTTACACCGCAACACAGTGTTACTCTAATTGTAATCAATTGCAGTAGTTTTATAGGTAGATGGCGCGTCACTTGTTAACTCGCTACGCAATTGATCGCGGACAACTACGCAGTATCCCCATTAGTGGCCAATAAATGTAACAAGTTTTACAATAATGCCATTAATTAAATCAGAATTTATAAAAACCTTTTAGCTTTGGATTTTAATATATTAGCATTGGAACGAAATATTTTTAGAGATTTCAGAAATTTTTTCGGACACGTTTAGATTTGCGAAAAGTATACTTTATTGAACAAGTTCACATTTTGCAATTTAATTTTTATTATCCGAATTTGAATTACATAGGACTGCGAACATGTTGCGTGAGTCGAGCATGTTATGAATACGTTCAGATTTTTAGTACCGTTTCATTGTTGGGCCAGAAACAGAAACGAACAATCTTACAGCTTTGTGTTATCGGTTACCAATATTTTGTAATAAAAAAGGATGCTTATGTGCACTGAATCGTTGATCGCTTTGGAGAAGAAAATATTGTGAACAAAATCTCCAGAAGTTGTAATATAAAGGTAAAATAAGATACATTCTTTGTTGTTCTATAGCAAACATCTTTTGTTTTATGAAGATGGTAACACCATGTGTTAACATTGTTAGAGAGAAAAGGTATTTGAATTTTCCACTATTGTTATATGACGGTGAAATCGGTGAAATCGAGTGTCTTTCTTCATTCTGGCATCAGTCATATGTATATACATGTACATTTCATGTTCATTTAGTACCTTTTTACTATGAAACAGTGTAGCCAACTGATATGAGAACTAATTTAATGGAAAAATTGAAATTTGATATTTAACTTAAAGCGAAAAAAATAGGGATAATTACAATCAACAATAACGACGACCGTAATAATAATGATAATAATTATTTTCGTCGTCATTGTTAAATATAATTTTTAATTTTGAATAAAATATTACATACAATTCACTTTATTTATGGCGTAGCTTTTATTGTAAGAACATTCTTATGTGATGATTTAAACTATTAAAATCTTGTTCATGAAAATTTGAAAAAAAAAAGTATTTTCAACTTATCAGTGTCTTAAACTGTGTGATTTATATGTAATTTATATTAACAATAAATGTAAGAAAATTACACAGGTTCGTGTTTATTAATTATAAACTTAAAATTTAAGAATATACAACTCTTGGTATTATAAGTAAATTCACGAAACAATATTCGTAATGATTAATAATAATTGTATGATCCCCACTGGTTGTAAGGACCATAAGCTTGAGGACCACCCTGTCCATACTGCCAATTTTGATAGTTGGCATAATTGGGGTCTGATGGTGGCGGGTATTGTTGATAACCTTGTTGATAACCTCCTTGCCCACTGTATTGACTTCCTTGGAATTGTTGCTGAGATTGATAGGGCCCACTGGGTCCGCCGCCATACTGATAAGAAGACTGTGAGCTCATAGATGGAGGTGGTGGTGCAGCTGTTTGGTCATTAGTTTTCGTTTTCTTCGGTGGTGTTGCATCACTATAATAAACATGATTAACAATTTATTTTTTTTTAATCAAAATTAAGTATTCCAATTTTTTATACGTAGTATCAATGATGTTTTTTAAATGAAGTAAAAAGTTTTAAAAATGTTTAATTTAAACAAAATTAAAGGTAAAAATACATAAATAATGTAGTAAAATATTTACACTTTGTTATCCTCAGTTTTGGACTTTTTCCGGTCTTTGGCTTGTTTTATACATTTCTGAAATTGCTCATGTGCTTTCAAAACTTGCCGTATATCAGGACTAAAATCTTCTAGGAATTCAACCTTTCGTTGAGCAAACAACACCCGTTGTTCCAAGTCAGCGTGCTCGCGATCAATGAACAAATCCATGTAACCAACGATTTCTTGAATATCGATTGGCATTCTCTGAAGTCCCAAGTCAATTAACTGCAGATATAATCTCGGGTTATCTTTATCCTTTTCAGTCGCCTGAAATTAACAATTTTTATTGAGCATTGTTTTTCATGTACTATACCACCTGATACTCCATTTATTAACATACATGCAAGTGGATGTTTTATTTAATTTGATAATCAAATTGAATGAAGTATCCACTAATTTAAAATGTATTTTAATTAAGTGTGACAACAAACCTTCAGTAAAATTGAAATAGCCTTATCAATGTCGTTCTTAATTTTACATAAAAATCTAGCGTATTTGACGAGAATGTGATTGGAAATTGAACGATTACTTGTGTTTATGTAATGTTCATAAAGTGTAGATGCTTTTTCAAGATCACCTCTTCGCCGTTCTAAGTTAATCCTTCTGTATGCTATTTGCAATGTATTTGGTAACAAATTGAGTTTGTCAACATTTTCCAAAATATTTGCCGCTTCTGTAAAATTACCCTGGTTTTCTTCAAAAGTAGCCCATTGCAAATGAAGATTTGGAGTTTTAGGATGATGAATGGTACAGGCTCTAGTGTAAACATCCCTTATCTTTTCAGAATAATCGCCTTTGAGAGATTCCAAGTAACGAATAAACTGAAAATCAATTTTTTCGTCGGTTAAGTTAATTTTATTAACACAATTTTAGAATATAAAAAATTTAATAACTTACCCTCATCCAGAATTCATCATATAACGCACATGCTATTAAGCATCTTTCAAAAAGTATAACAATACGATTGTGATCTTTTTGTTCTATTTCATAATCAAGATATTCTTTCCAATTTTTCAATTGGCAACGTTCTAAAGGCTTCACATGGAAGTAGGGCCTTTTGATCTGAAAACATAAAAATATTATATTGAAATAATTGATAAAGAATGTGTAAGCCTGTTTAGTCACAATGTCCATTGTTATAGATATGTTTCCAAATTGAAAATAAATATACTTACTCCTTCTTCAAAAGTCCATCTTGCTGCTACTGCATTGACATTGGCTTTATGCATTTTACGTCTGCTGCTAATTATTTTTTCTCTGATTGCTCTGGTTTCTTCGTCGGTAGGCGGAATTTCATGGGGAGGCAAATCTTCGCCAGGTGGCGCATCGTCTGAGACCGAGTTACCTTCGTCAGACTTCAACATTGCTTTGACTTCTTGACGTAAAGCAAGAAAATTGTCAACGCTTAAAAATCGATTTGGGGCGTTTGATGAAACAAATTCTTGGAAAGCTTCAAAGTGGACTATGTAACCCATTGTTGGAGTTGACAAAAGGCGATCATAGAGCGCCAAAACTTTATTGAGACGTTTACCTTCGGTTTCCCACTTTATATAACTTTCCCACAAACGATCAGACCTAGTAAATAATTTAAAGAATATGTATTAATCATATACCAAAAATTAATTACATCATTGAATTAACCACACTAGTTTTAACGCGCTAAATATGTACATTAATTAGAAAAATGATGTAAAAAAAAGATGAGAAGTTGAAACTTACAAGAATAAATTGTCATCGTAGCTTTTAGTTCGCAAAGTATGTATTTCTTCAAAATTATTTGACCGTTAGATTTTTTATATTGGGATTTCTATAATTTGCTAAGTGAAGCATAGAAAAAGTATTGTGAACATTATTTGAAATCTTATTTTTGAAGTTAATGAATCTAATTCAGGCATATATTTAGATATTTCATTTTTGAATTTAATTTTCGAACTACGTCATTTAAATCGAAGAAAATTAAATTCAAAAATGAAATCTTATTGTTATGAAAGGTTCGCTTAAAAATTAATGAAAACAAATATTCATAATGAATCAATAAGCAAAGTAAAAATATTTACATCAATAGTTGTAATACTGAAAAAATAAATTTGTTTATATATTAATTTGTAAGAATACAGTTGAATATAAAAACAAAGTTTGTTAAGTAAGTTATTTAAACGATTTCAATGTAAAGCACAAAAATATATCTTCATGTTTTTTTTTTTTTTTTTCAATCCAACAAATATTATTACATACTTTGAGCACATCTATATTGTGATACATGTATCTTGTAAATTTTGTTATTCCATTTTCTATATAAAAACAATTAGTACGTTAGTATAATGACAATAATTCATAACATGTGTTTTATACAGTCTACGCTCTCTCAAATCCTACTAATGGACCAAAAAAAAAAAGGACGCAGTGGAGTTTTCGAGTAAAGAAGCGTTTCGTTTTGTCTGATTATGGGTTGAATGGAAATACTATCAGCCAACAAGGTTCTTGTAAATTTTGAATTTACAAAGCAAAATTAGACTCAATAGAGTGTGGACTGTAATTTATTTCTCAGTGTAATATATTATAATAATCATAATGATAATATAAACTTTTATTATTATAAACAAATATTTAATTAGCTCTACTCATATTATTATTGTTTGTAGATGGAATCTGACGGTTGAGTAAAAGGAGTGAAAATAAAAGGTTGTGAAAAAAAATGCTACCTGAACTCCAGTCCACATGCCTGTATGGCCCTCTCATATTGTGCCCTCATTTTTTCCTCGTCTTTTTCATATACGACCTTACAGTGGTTGATATAATGGAGCCACAGATCGACACTAAGCGATATTGCTTTCAAACCTTGATCGAACACCTGTGTATAACGATTAAAATGTGCTTATAATGATCAGAATTAAACGGCTTACATCACTTCATTGCGGGTAAAGATTTAAACCTAATATTATATCTTAGCCGTGATAAGCGTAGTTTTTCATTGCTTCATATTAATATATACTCACTTTAATAAATCGCATACTGTAATTAAAAAGGTTAAATATTTAACACAGAGATTGCAGAACAATATGCATTCACCTTATTACGGAAGAGTGTTTGCTGAATCGATTGGGCCTCTTCAGTCAAAGTCTTGCCACTCGTTATGCCATGGCACTTGTGTGTACGCGTATCCTAAGTCATTTTGACTCAAGATACATGCAAGCTCCCCCTTCCGCATTTTTTTTATATTTATACCATCATTCATATGACGCATCTTATGCATAATTTACAATACTTAACAATAATAATAAATTATCATTCACGTATTTAAGATCATGGTACATACGCTTATTGTAATTGATAGGTACATACAAGATCACACACAAGATCATAAATAATGTATGCATATATCATAATATATGTTCGCGACAAAATTAAATTTTTCTTATATATATAGTGTATACTAGATTTATAAATTTGATTAAAATAATAAAATAATAATTTGATAAGTAATATCATTGTGATTCCGATAATGGAATGACTGTAAACAGTAGCTACTCGGTAAACGAGGAGAGTCGTTTGGGTGCCGCAAGACCTGCTAGGCTGTTGGAAGGGAAAACCATATTTACGTGCGTGCACACTGCCCACGCGTCTTCCTACCTCGAGCTATTATTTTATTAGATTTGCGTTAATTATGTAATGTATGACCAAAGTAGATCCATTTCACCGAATCATTTTTAAGTGTAACACACTCACCGTTTGTACATTCTCAGGATTTCCCTTCTTCTTTTCATAATCTGCAAATTTTCTCCAATAGCCATAGCAATATGGATAACGCTGCAGGAACTTCGTGTAAGCTTCGCGAGCGGCTTCTGCATCATTCTGTAAGTTTCAATTATTTTATTAATTAACTACACCACGCTGCAATTAAACTTTTTCTATAATCTGGAAATTAACCTTGTGTTTAAAAACAAAAAAGTACTATACTGAAGCATTATTTCAACTTAATGTCATGTAAAATTCATTTTGGTATTTTTTCAAATCAAAGAACAGTGTTAACTGAAGCTGTACCTCTTGATCCACATACTGAAGAAGGTAAGTCCAGCCGGTGAAGTCGGATGGGTCTTCATTAACGGCCTTCCAATATTTTTCTAACTCTGGAAGGACCTTCTTTTTAGGTGAAGCTGGTTTGGTTTCCGATTTAGAATCTTCATTATCAGCTCCAGATGCCAAAGCTACTTTCTTTGCTGGGGCTTCGTCATTATTTTCAGATGTTGGCGAATTTGGATCATATTCGCCTTCAGTGTTCATTTTACGTTTTACTGAAAAACAACAATGTATATTAATTTAGATTTTATTGATTTTTTTTTCTCAAAAAAGCTTTCATTTTTAAGAATTTAATAATTATTTATTTGTTTATGTAATATATTTTTCATTTAATTTCTCATCGTAAATATATTTCCTTAAATATAATTTTACAAATTTAATGTACATTTTTCCACATGTTGTTTATAAAAAAACTTACCTCCACCATTACTTTTTGGTTTCTCTGACGCTTTGACGTTAAGTTTTGAAGTTGGCTTTTTCTTTTTGTCACTGTCAGGTGGTAGTTCATCTTCTGAAACTGATTCCGTTTCTCCTAAATCAGCTGTTGCAGCTACTGGCAATTCTTCATCAGAAACAGCTTCCGTTTCTGGCTCCTGAAAAAATATAACAGTGAAACAATTTAATTTATGTGATAATAAAAATCAATCAACGAATTTGTTTAACAATGAATAACTTCTTGTTACCTTGGTTTCATTTGGTAATTCATCTTCTGAAACAGCTTCTGTATCTGGTTCAATTTTCTCTAATTCATTTGTGTCTTCATTCGACTGAATTGGCTGCTGTACAGGTTCTTCTTCTGTGTTTCGCTCTGCTTCATTGTTATGTTCCTTCATTTCAACTGACTCTTCTTGTTTAAATGCTGAACTACTATCTTCTACAATCCCTACATTTTCCTTTGTAATAAATTCCATACCAACATTTGTTATGTTTTCTTCTTGCACTGCATCTGATGTTGATAAATTACTTTCTATTTCAAGAGTTTCAGGTTGGTTGCTTGTTTCCTCCAGAAATTCTGTCACAAATTGTTGATTGTCCATTGTTTCATCTGTTCGGAGATCAAATTCTTGTTGCTGTTGATTACTTGCTTCTCCTTCAAATTCAGTGATAAATTGTTGACTGTCCATTGTTTCATCAATTTGTGGATTAAATTCTTGTTGTTCACATTCGTTGACAATCATTTCATTTCCAGATTCCTATAAATGTGCAGATTTTTTATTATAATGTTAAATAATGTAACGAATTAAATTGAAATCTTAACATAGGAAAGTTATACAAAAAACTGTTTTCAACTTTTTTATTTTTGTTATGTTATTTTTGTCTGCTTTGTTTTATTTTTTTATTTATATTTATGATTTCATATGGATCATTATACTAATGATTATACTTGATTATCATCATTTATTAAATCACTTCTTACTTGTAAATTTTGAATACAAATATCTGATTGAATTTGTTCTTCAAACTGTTCGGCCTCTTGGTTTTCTTCTGCTACATCCATTGCTTCTATCAGTTGTTTGTCTTCCATACATGGTTCAACATTTACATCTGACAAAAACATTCCATTTTCAGGAATTTCATCCAACTGCCCCGAAGATTCTTCTTCTTCTACTGTAACTACTTCCTAAAATAATTGCATTAAACATTTTTTTTTTATATCTATAAAATTATTGAATATGCAATGACTTTAATTAAAATGTTGTAGAAGTATTGCACATTACCAGTGACATAAGCGAATACATAAAAAATATATGTATATTATTTTGTTATTATTTATTAAAATATTCAATGCTGCTTTTCAAATTTCTTTTTCATATTTTTTTTTTTTTTTTTTGTAAAAGTTAATAAACAGGTATAACAATGAGAGTATTTAATATTTGATTAAATCAAATTTCTTATTATATGATTTTGCCAAAATATAACTTATATAAATATAATATAAAATATCTATAACTTATATTTTACATTTACTGATTTTTTATGTTCAGTGTAACTAAAAATTTTAATATAAATCAATTTTACCAAGAAAATAAGTAAAAACAGTATTCTCAAGATATTCTCAGAACTTTTAAACATTGTTAGAATTTCGAAGTACGCAACTAAAACCTTTTTCTTGCTGAACAATGTAATTCTTGGACCTGACTGGCAAAATCTAATTTTATCCATATAACCTAATGTATATTTAATATATCTAGAAAAATACTATATAATTTAAGATAACTTTTGTTTGATCAAAAGGATCTTAGATTCAGGACTGTTGTATAACAAGCAAACTGTAAAAGCAACAAAAAATGTTTATTTTACCTCAACTTCAAGCGTTTGATCAGCCTTTTGGGACCTTGTCTTTCTTACTGGTTTCTTCTTAGCAACCGGCGTCTTGACAGTTCGTCCGCTTCTTGTCCTTCTCACTACAGAAAATGCAAAATATTATAGGTTAACTTCATTAAATCATAAGCAAAGTACTAAGACAGCTGGATTCAAGACGCCACTAAATCCCCAATGGCGGACAATAGTATGAAAAAACAAAGGGACATTGCTTCCGAATCTTTCTTGCGCGTAACAAATAATCTTATCAAATATAATGCAATATAAGATCAAGCGTTAAATAAGTCAACGTGGATGATTTTTGGTTAAAAGGATTTTGAAAATATACCTGTTTCATCAACGTTTTCTTGATCAGGGTTAAGCGACGACATTGCTACAGAAATCAAGAACGTCTAGATGCACACTGCCGTAAATAGGCTAAAGCTTGTCTACTGGTAGGAAACAATGTGCAAAGATGGCGCTGGAAAGTCTAATCCTGTGACGACATCTAGTATCGATAAATGCTACTACATGTAAATTGTTTCAATGAAACTTATGTGATATAATTTTCATTTAAAATATGCTCACCTTGGTTCTCATTCCTTTGTGCGGCCGGACTGTTACGTGTGGGACCCTGTTGTTAAGTTTTTTACTTTAAATTTTTAATGCTCCAAAAAGTTTTCCCAATAATCATCTAAATGCTGCAATGCTTGACAAGATTTGTGCACGTTGATGGGACTATTGAATAGTTGTGACGTATCTGAAGAAAAGAGCAAGCACGATACTTGGAGCTGTTATTCAAAAATGGTAATCTGAAACATGCATTATAATGTACCCAGGGAGACACGTGTCGACGATGTTTCTGCGGCATTTCGGCAATTTTTCATGGCGCCGAGATCCAATCCGAAAAGGCATGGAATTCGACTTTCGTCGTTGGAATGACAGTGTACGCGCTTTGGCAAGACTTTGCACTCGGCAATTTGAATTTGTCATTGCACAACGTTTCCGGCGAACAATACAAATCTTCCACTTTTACTCAAGGATATGGAACGAGACGGCACTCAAAGAATTCGTACGCTCTTGGCATCAAAAGATATGGCACAGAAGACCCAACTCGTTGAATTTTCTTGTTGGTTCGGTATTTGTTACCTCTTATGATTGGGAAAAAGATAGGATCTCTGACCAAGAAATGTATAGGTAATGTTTTTTCTGTCAGCGTGCCCTAATTGATTGTTAATTCAATGGTGATACGTTTATCAAACCTATTATACAAATTAAATTAGTCTTTCTGTACCATTTTTATGTTCTTTCAGCTTTTGAAAGCTAATTTATTAAGATTTTCTAGTTTTTCTGCTAATTTTTACAAGTAAATACTTTTTGATTACCATACATTTTTCTAGAATACATAATTATAGTTTTTGAGTATTAATATATTTGAATTATTGAAAAATTTATTTATTATAGCTACAGAAATGATCTAGATAGAATTTGTAAACTAAAAAATTCAACAGTAACATGTCCAAAGTGCCATTTGCGGTTAGTCATTGATGTTGTCCAACCTCAAGTCATGTATTGTAAATGTGGAGATGAAGAATGTAAACCTGTAAATAGTGAAAATGGTAAATATATATGCAGACAAGATTTGTACATTTTATTTCAATACATATTATTATACAAAATTATATAATTAATATTTTACCTTAATTGTTATAGAAGAATGGGAGCCCTTCTTAGAACGTCAAGATATGTTAGTATGGAGACGAATAGAGCCAAATACAAATGGTTTATATTCTTACACAGTTTATGGATCCTTTAATGACGTTTCCGCAGAAGATTTTCTGCAAGTTCAAATAGATATCAATTATAGAAAAGAATGGGATCAAACTGCTAAAGAGTTGATTATTTTAGAAACAGATCCATCAATTTGTAATAATGACAATGGAAATTCTGACATTATTTATTGGGAAATGATATGGCCTGTAAGATTACATAGTAATCAAATATATATTTTAAAATATCATTTATTATATTTAAAGAAACATACTGTAGTATTATAAACATAACTTTTACCTGTTTTAAATAAAATATTTTTATTATTCAGAAATTGTTTGCTAATAGAGATTACGTTTACCAAAGAAGATGGATAAAAGATGAACAAGAAGGAATAATTATAATTATTAGCAAAGTAACAGAACATCCCAATGCACCTGTACGACCAGATACTCATAGGTAAAGATGAGTTTATTTTTTTTTTTTTTTTTTTTTTTTAAGAAAAAAAAAAGATGAAATATATTATTGCCCGAAATAGTATTATCAAAACTGGAAATATTTCAGAGTTTCATGTTATTGTTCTTATATGGTTATAAAACCATAAATAAAGTCAAATGAAGATGGTTTTGAATTTGCTTTAAATTATTTTGAGTATCCAGGTATAAATTTACTAAATGAAATACCATCTTGGGGGGCATGGATAGGTATTTATATT
>JABFOV010005904.1:0-11380 GCA_022817685.1 Aradophagus sp. ZL-2020
ATGTAGGATTAATTTATATTTACCACGTACATTTAATATTAAAAGTTATTTATAAATAAATTAATACATTTAAGCAAGAAAATTTCACAATTAGATTCAGATGTTATTAGTTATTTATGCAATGAAAAAGAAATGTTTGCAAATAAATGCAAGTCTAAATACGTCAATGTCTTTCTCTTGCATTACATAGATGTTCAATAAGAGTATAATAGCGAATGCATATCGAGCGTTCACTTCCCTCTTGTCGTCATTGACAACGCAAGAGATTTTTCGTTGTGCTCTCTTTCCATTGCTCTCTAAGCGAACATGTAAGGATTTATCCACAAATGCCGTCACGTAAATCAGTTTATTTATTAATTATACATTTCACTTCAATTAATGTTTTCATTTACACAATTACTTAATATGTTCAATGTTTCTCACTCTGCAGTTTTATTTAAACATTTTCAATTAAAAAGTGATTTACATTTAATGAAACGTTTTGTAAAAGTCAAGGATTTTCGTAAAGAGGAAATAGTGGCCACCAAATATTTAACTTTACCCGCGTTGAACGTTCCAGGCATTTCCATTGAAGAAGACTGCTATACTGGAATTGTCTGGAAAATTGTCGTCGAAATTTCCTGGTAGAGACGACACAATATTTCCTTTGACAAAATCTCCAATGGAAATATTGTGCCTGTACCAGGAAATGTCGGCGACAGTTTTCCAGGCAATTCCAGTATAGCAGTTTTCTTCAATGGAAATGCCTGGAACGTTTAACGCGGGTAGTTATTACTATGGTGTATAGTAATAATTGAAGTTTATTAATATAAAAAAGATTAATAATTTCATTGAAAGAGAAACGAGTTCCTTTAAAGTAACTTTATTATAGCAGGAAGTACAATAATTCAATTTTGTGCGTGTCGATGAGAAGAAAAGGGGTTAAAAAGGCCAATTTCAACGTGACGTTATTCGTGGACAGTTCTTATTAAGGCACTTATTGTGCTTGCATGAAAATTATTTAATAAATTGGTTTTATGTTTTATTCAATATAATACAGCAAAGCGTAAAAAAAAGTCAAGTATTAATTAAATAATTAGAATTACAATTATTTACCTATAAGTCCTCCTATTAAAAATGATATTATTTGTAAAATGATTAATAATATTGTTAAAACCAGTAGCTTTCTTCCACTTAAATTTTCAATAATTGTGCCCTGCATTTTCAGTCAATGTTCACTTTATTCGAGTATGTATCAGCCACCGATGATGCGTTTAATTAATTTATCACACAAATTGGCACTGAGAGCGGCAGCGGTAAAAAAGCGCCTATGAAACGGCGTTCTTTGTTGGCACTAAATCTTGAATACGGGTTGTCAAGACATGAAAGCTTTCTGGAGAGAAGCATATACCTGAATCGCAGCGCCATCAAAATAATGGCGCGAAAATTTAAGCGATAGGAAAGTAAATTATTATTTGGCACTTAAATATTATCTGACGGTGTATTAATTTTACTATCAATATCGAGTTCGACATTATAATGTCAAATTGTCTACAAAGATCAGCGTTGGTCTCAATGCACTGTACCTTTATAATTATCAGAATTAGATTACATCAAGCAAAACTGTATACTTAATTTTGAGGGACCCTATATTGTTTCATTTTGAATAATTCAATAATCCGAAACAAATATTAGAATTAAGTGTATCATATTTGTTGTATCTTGATTTTGAGGGGTTTTTCAAAATTATTGATTTTAAATTTTTGTGAAAATTAATTTATTGCTTTACATGTAATGTCATTTTGTAATAATGTATTTGTCTATTAAATATGAAATATTTATAGCTTATATGTACATAAAAATGTGATTTTTGTATAATATTTACAATTATGTATAATATCAAGTCACATTTAATGAGTGCTGTTGATTCGGTGCATCTTCGGTCTTTTTATTGTAAATCTGCATTTCTGCGACATACTTTTCTTTAGAACGTTCATACATGTCATAATAGACCTGGAAAAATATTTTTAATTAATCATTTTACCTGAAATATATGTGTAGTTTTTAAGTTTACCTTAAAAATAAACTTTAGTTTAATGATATATATTTATATAATAGCTAATGTATTTTTGCTTTCCATTTATAGTTAGAATTGAGTGCATTGACTTTAACCAAACATAAAAGTTTTCAAAGATTCGAATTGGAGAATAAAATCTTAATATAAATGCTGTGAAGTTTTCGGACATTTTTAAGTTTCTGAAGCCATGAATTTCAGGTGTACAAAGTGCAACTCCAAGTTCCAAGTTCCTATCAGAACTGCCCTCATTGAAATTTCTCATCAGGACTGCGCCAACTCAAAGCCAGCAATATAATTTTTTAAAAATCTGAATTAGGACAATTTAATTTGAAAGTATAGATTTAAAGAATGGTAGTAGTAATTTTTGTATTTGAAAATAAGGATTTCAGCTGTTTTCGCTCGCTTCCTTGGATGTGTTTATTCGTTTTGGACTTAGACTTTTATATTAAAACACATTCATGGTAGCAAATCAGCTGAACCATGGCTTTACACAATGCAAAAAAGTATATGATATTCAAGTACCATACATATAGAAGATAAAAGTTTGGGGACAATGTAACAACAAATTTGTTTATGAATTGTGAAAACGTGATCAAGTATCATGCGAATTGATAAAAATATGGTAAAAGTGAATAAAACTCAATATTGATACTTTTTTCACACTTTCAAATAAAAATTATACCTTTTTGTCTTCTGAGCTTAAAGATTTCCACGTTGTTGCAAGTTGCCTTGTCAACTCTTGTTTGCTAGGTTCTGGTTCTCCTGCAAGTCTCTCCATTACTCTTGGCCTTTGTTCTTGACAGAATTGAAAAAAAGGATTTGCTGGGCGTTTCGGCGCATTGGGATCTGTCTTGGCACCTTTTCTTTTAGTGCCTTTCTTTGGCTTTTCATCTTTTACATTATTAGGGTTAGATTTGGAAAGTTTATCTTGTTTAGATGAAATCTGACAAACATTATTCTCCTCTAAAACGCCCATTGGTACATCTCTCCATTTGTCACCGTGCTGATCCAGTCGATTAATTAAAAATCTGAGTTGAAAATTATAATGACATAATTTCCGACAATTGAGCAACAAAGATTTTAATAAAACAAACATGTCCAAATTGATATATTTTATTTAGATTTTAGCGTATAATAACGAGAATAGACTTTTTCAAGGCTCACAATCATTTTCTGCATTAATATGTATGATAATTTTTACATTGCAAAATGTAAAAATGTCTTGTAAGCTACGTTGTTGACATTTCATCATCAAAAATCTAAAAACATCAACAACAAACATAACCTCATATACTCACTTTTTTTCTTTCCTTGTTCGTTTCAACAACTTCCTCACGCGTTGTATGCGGTACACCAATCTCTCGTTATCCTAAAATAAATGTAACAATAAAACCATTTATTTGACTCCGAATTAACAACCATTTTTAAGCATAAGCAACTAAAATCAAACATCGTTACCTGCTGCAGCACTTCGCATCTATCGAGCAAAAGTTGGTATTTCTTCTTGTATATATCAAACACTTCCGGCTCGGCGTCGTAATCCGACTCGTCCGACATGGCAAATGCGCTGATTGTTGATCAAAAACCCATCGTCAGTGTCATTGTTTGCCATCGATTTCCCATAATTTGACACTTTGGTACATATCTCTCTCTTTTTTTTTTTTCTCTCTTGTTGCTTTTTCAACTGGTAGCAACGGGCGTCAAACTAGATAGTTTATATGCCACGACCATACTGACTCTCGATTGATGTGGTGGCTACGTTAACTTTGTATATCTCTCTCTAGTCAAACGCGCGCACGGGCGTGCTCCAGATGGCGCGACCGACTCGTTCCCCTACGATCGATAATGCTCGGTCGCGTCGATCTTTGAGGTCGATAACAACGAGGGAGAAATATAACGAAGAATGGATCGCGAAAGGCGCGTAGATGGCGTAGATGGAGGAATTTGAAGTCAACTAGCCGAACGAAACTAGAAAAGGTTGTTATTACAGTTGCTGTCGTTTCTCAATCTCTGTCAGGCCAGCAGGGTATACAAGCCAGTAGGGTGTCTTTGAATTCGTATTTAATTACAAATTGGCGTGGTCCTCGAGCAGGCCGGAAACGGTTCGTGGACGTTCGCCGCGACTCGTGGGCGCTCGTGCGGACTCGTGCAAGTCCGCGCGCTGGCTCGCGGACAGCTGTGTCGCGCGATCGGACTGGACGCATGCACAGCGCCACTGGCCACGGACACGGGCACGGGAGCGCGCACGCACAGGGTCTCGCGGAGGAGCCGTTCGCAGCAAGCGCACCGAGTGTCAGTGTTGGTTCGAGAGGTTGGTGAGCGTGTGAGCATCGCTGTCGTCAGCAGCGGGGGCCGAGTCCGCGACGACGAGCGTCGTCAGTGCGTTCGGGTGTCAGTGTCGCGGGCCGTGATTAAGTGGAGCGAGGCGAGTCGCGAGCTACGAGGATGAGGCGCGCCTGCTAGCCCCGTGGCTCCAGAGTACGATCGAAGCCCGAGGGACGGCAATTGGTGGTGGATCGTCGTGGTGGTGAGAGCGCGGCGCAGATTCGCTCGAGCCCGAGAAATGAGTAGTGCCCCGTGTTAACGACAACAAAGACGAGGAGCGAGCGAGCGAGCGCGCGCGCGCGCGCCTGCCTGCCTGTGTTGTTCTTTGTTTGTCATCTCTCGCTCGCACGCGGCGTCCTTGTCGCGGACGCGCGCGACCTACCGTCGCCGTCTCGCTCGCGCCAACGCGACTCGCCATCGTCGCGGCCGCGTGTGGTATCTCGGAACGCGAGACCAACTGCTGCTGCTGCTGCTGCTGCTTCTTCTTTTTCTTCGTCGTCGTCCTCCTCCTCCTCCTCCTCCTCCTCCTTCTGCTCCCCCGACCTCCCCGCCACCCCCTCCCCCTCCTGCCCCGTTCCCCCTTCACCTCGCCCGCCGGGGACCCCTTTCGGGCAAACAAACAAACATACAAACAAACAAACAAACAACCGAACCAACGAGCCGCGCCAGCTTAGCCAGCAGCCAGGGCTCCCTCGCACCAGCGACCGTCGCCAGTTTCACGGCAAATATGTCGTCGCCGAGCGCTGGAAAGCGACGTATGGACACGGACGTTATCAAACTGTATCCTTTTTACTTTTACATATACATTACAGCTCGTCGACACTATTCTTATGGCTCTTTCTTGCGACCACTTCTCCTTTCGTCGTTCCCTTGTTTCGTCGCTGACATCTTTGTTTACTCTTTTTTAACCCCCCTCCCGCCCTCTTTCTCTCTCTTGCTCGCTCACTCACTCATTCATTTAGATCACTTTTTGTCTAATGTGCTTTGTAACGCCAGTTGAAAGACTGTGATTGATATCGCGAATTCATTTTACAAATCATATGATTGTCATTTATAATATTTGTTTATTTTTATCCTAGTTCAACAGAAGCATTTAAGATCAATTAGATCGGAGCCAAATCAAGAACGATTGGTCAAATCAACATCTTGTCAACTTTTTTCTGCAATGTCTCTTGGCTTTTATAAGTCGATAATTTGATTATGCATTCAAGTATTAATACCGCTGTTATCGTTATTAGTTTAACATGATTAAAAAATATTGATTTTGAATTGCAAAACAATAAACAAACGTGACAAAGGAGTTTTTGCTCAACATTTCTTGGGGCTTCCGTTCTCTTTTGCTCGTTTCGTGCTTTTTCTGTTTGTTAATCATTGGTCGTTTAAAAGCAAAGTTGCATGAGAGTTTGACGAAAAATGTCTGTCAAAAAGAGTGTTGACACTAGAAGAAAGATGGCAGAGGGAACAAGAAGTGGATTCATAGTGGTGGAATCCATTTGATTGCGCTTGGGACGGCACGAGGCGCGAGAGGAGGGTAACGCGTTTAACCTCGCGTTACGGCCACGAGCACAGCTGTTTTTAACCAGCTGATTGTATGCAAAACGCGTGCGCACGCGTCCCGCGCGCTCGATAGTTGGGGCTGAATGCTTGATACACTTGCTTACTAACTTCTCTTGTCCTGGACAAATACTTGATATTTATTTATTTTTCTATTGTTTTTAATCATCTTATTCTCATTTATCAATTAATTAATCTTCTCCTCAACTATATAATATAATTTATTCATCTGCTGATCAACATTTTTGATTAGCAGATGCCAAGTCAGAAGCAAATGTTGCAAGTGAAATTTTCTTGTCCACATTTTGCACGACTTTTGTGCAAGAGTCGTTAAAAATCGCAAATCATTGTTTTATCTTATGTAAAAACAGTTAAAAAATTAATCATTGACTGCTAAACATTTTAAGTGCAATAAAGAAACGAGTAGTTGTCGATTGAGCAAGTTTAAATACGTCTGTTCTTCATATTTCAGTTACTGACCTATTGATTGTGTAAATTGTATCAGAATATGTGCTAAGTAAAATTACAAAACGTTTAACGTGTCTTAATAATTGGCAAAGTTGGATGATTTTTACTTGATACAAAGAAAAATACATTTCGAGGTGAAGAGTCTTTGTGACATGGATGCAATGAATTAAAAGTTAAAAATAATTTAGGAAGATTGTAGGGAAGAAATTATTTTCTAACAAATAAATTTTAGACGTGAGTATAGGGGTTATAGCTTTTTTTTTTGAATTTTTGTCTTATTTTTCTTAAATGTAAATGCAGTTGCTCATAACAAAGTATAGCTACACCAAGGGTATAGTATACTTGGTGAGATAAGCTTTTCTTTTTTATTGTAAATTAAAAATAACAATTGACTTATCACTTCCAATTTCAAAGGTATGTAAATAATGTCAAGTGAAATATGTCTACAATTATATTTATAATTCAGAGTTCACAAAATGTTAATTTTTAAACTTTCATGTATAAAAAAATTGCAAATATAATATCATTTATGAATTCTCAGTTTTAGTTTTACATTTAATAAATAATTCTTTGAATTTTATTAAAATTATGAATAAAATGAAATCAAAACAGTTGTATTGTATAATTAAACTTTTCGATAATAGTAATTACATTTTCATAATTAATATTTAATTTTTCATATTATAAAATCAATGAGTTCAAGTGTTTTCTTGGTTGCTTGATTATTCGATGAATTCCACTAAAATTCGTAAAATACAAAAGTGTGTCTATGTATAGAACAAGCGCTACATTAACTTTTTTGTTTAGGCATGAGGTCAGTGACTTGCAGATAGCGAAGAGAAACGGTACAAGTATTTGTATGCATTCAGTATGAGGCCAATGACAGATTACTATTTATCATTATTTAAATTAATCTGATCTGACATTACAGAAACGTCATAAAAAGAGTCCAATTCCAGATTCCGTATCAAATTTTAGATTTCTGAAATTAGATCCTGAACTGAAATAAAGCATATGAAAAACATTAAGTATGCTAAAAAAGTTGTATAATTAACATCATGTTTGTAAGAAATAAATTTAATGGTACAGATATGATAATTGTGAATATAAAATCAAAGTAATCAAAATTTTCTATTGATTTTTGTATGATGCAAAATTAAAGCTTGGTAAACATTTTTGTATAAAAAATAAAATAAAAGTATATTAAATTTGTCCATGAATGTTCATGGGCAATTATTTTTATTGAAAATACTTAAGTAAACAACAGAATGTGTAAATTCGTAAAGCAAATGAAATGTTTACACTGATTCTTAATAATGATTTTCAATAATTATTTTTTATGCAATTCCGCTGGCATTTTCGACACTATAACGTATAATAATTCCAACATTTCATCTTAGAGAACTTATTTATATTCAATACTAAAAAGGGAAAGTTTCTTTTAAAATGAGTTCATTTTCTCACTGAATATACAGTATAACTGTATTTATCTTGTTTAACAGAATCATTGAAATACTATAATTATTATGAAAGTATTTGTTGAGATAATTGACCAATTAATGAACATTAGTTTTGATTTCTTTATTCATTTCGTGTAATCTCCTTGCTTACTTATTTAACACGTTTATTTTTCAAGTTTTTCATTGATCAATAATCGCTTATTTATTTCCTACAGTTGTAGTGAATTTAATACTTATAATAGTTGTACTTATAATATGATGCAATGCCTTTACACATATCATTTCCTTAACTCGTTTTTTCGTATACAGTATAGAAAGTAAACATGAGGTGACAATTTTAGGAGGACTCAATGAATTCTCCGTTAAGTTTTATGGACCAAGAGGAAGTAAGTATACAAGTTGAAATAGTTTGAATGAAACCTAGGAAATCAAATTTGAACGTTTACTCAAACCTTGGCTAGCAGTTTGAGTCGGGATCGAAAACTACTTGCTTAGCAGTCCGCGAGAGGGATCCCCACTATACGATGCTGGGCGAGTCAACAGATCAAAAATAAAATAAAAACATTCAATGACGCGTCGTACAATGAGAGGATTACGAAGAAAAATAATGAAAGCCTTAGCAAAGGAGTGGGGATTAGTGATTTGAGGAAAAGGGACTGCTGAGCAAATAAATTCGCGTTCGCTAGCCGAATGGACTGCTAGGCGGACGACTGCTAGCCGAACTTAGACTGTATCTTATTTATAATGCTAATTATATTAAGAAATATACCTTTTCTACGTACATTATTTATTTTGTTGAAACTTCAAGGCCACGAATTAAATATCAAAACAAGTTGCTGTTACTGAAAGAAAATTAATACGAACACATGCCACTACACTTCACAATTATTGTTATTCACAAATCAGTATAAATCCAACCAAAAAATGTGCCAATAAATAAAAAAAAAATTTATTTTACACTACCTTGTGCGAAAAATGAAAATCTCAAAATAAAGATATTATTACGATATCAAACTAATGATTCAATACCTTTATATGGTAGATGATGCCAGGTTAATTGTACAAATCACAGTCTAATGTCATAATATGAAAAAGTTGATGTTATAGTTTGAGATACTAAGATTAATTTCCAGAGTACCTTTTCAAGAATACGAGTGTTCACATTATATGAATGTCATATTTTTCCGAAATAGAAAAGATTGAAAATTTATGTAATTGCATGTTATATAAGAGTAGGAAAAAAAGAAGAGGAGGAAAAAAACGCGTCGTCGTGACAATTAATGTATCAAAGGGCCTAAATCGTAATAAAATAAAACGTACATTAACTCTGTCCAAGATGTTGGAATAATATATTCGAAGGTCGCTTCTCAAGCCCTAGCAAACGCACTTGCGTAAGCAGACAATCATCTTGTCTTATTCGCAGTTACATTAAAAATTGATATTAACAGGGTACGTTACATATTACCACGGTTTGACTGTAAAAGTTCAATTAATTTAATTTATCGACTATATTATAAGCAATTTTATACAAGTGACAATTTATTCGAGGTATAAATCAAGTCCAAAATACAAGTTCATGTCTAATAAATGGTTCCAAGTATAATTACTCGTCGGTAAAATGAAAATTGACTCGTGTTTCGAGTTGATCAATGCTTCTGTGATCAAAAGTATGAAATATACTAAAAAACTTATCAGAAAAATAATAAATAAAAATTACCGTTATTCACAGTAACTTTCATATTGGCGGATTTATGTACAAGCAGATCGCGAAACAAAATAAGAAAAATGTGAAATGCATAGGACATGATATACAAGTTACGTAATTGTTAAATTGAGGGACTCGAACGGTCGTCGATTGGCTAGTTCCATAACAACAACGAAGCTGCAGGTCGCTGAATTCAGACTACGTTTGAAACATAAATTGATGAAACATGGTGAAGCAAAGGAAGGGAAATGAGAAATCATGATGCACGAACAACCGCAACAATCAATCCTCCTAATATACCAAAAGAAAACGAAAGAACGGAATGATTATAAATCAAGTGGCAGAGAAAAGCTGACGCGATAACAATTAGCAAGACGCGATGGATCTGCCTTCGATCAGGTATGAGGGGACTCGACAAACGGCGCGATTCCCTAATCAGGATACGTCAGCCTTCAATTTCTTCACCGTTCGGCGCAACGTCAGCCTCGTTATAATTGTATTATGCATTTCTTCCTTGGCGAGCGAAGCCATCGGCGATCGTTGCGCGCGGCTAAACGGCGACAGTTGCTGTCGCAGAAAAAGGACGAAGGAGGAGTCAGAGGTCAGAGGACGCGATTCGCAGGACTGGGCCGATCGACACAAGAGCGGGGTTGTGATGTCAACTGACACGCGGCGGTCTGACAGAATCGCCAGAGAAAGGAGAGGATATTTCTTGGCCAACTGGGTTATCGTGCCAAACGTGCGAAGCGCTCAACTCGCGGCTGCCACCAGCTCCTTCGACGGAAACTCGTGGCACGCTGCATCCGCGCGGTGAAAGTGTACCACCACGAGGCTTCGGGCAAATTGTGCCGTTCTAGGCATTGTTCCATGCAAATTCACCGTTCGATGGATCAACAACGGCTACGCAGTTTACGTGCACACTTTTTCTCGGCAGCAGCGCGGAAGGTGGAAACAACGTGGAGGACGAGACAACTGCGGGACTTGTATTGTAGCTTACGAGTTATTAAAGTCAAGGTTACAAGCACAGTTATAACCACATGGAAAACGCAAGACAATAAAGGAATGGCCATTAATCACGTGTTTTTCATGCAACAGTAGTTGACATATCACCTCAAGTCGTAACGAATTATAATGTTTAATTCAAGTTGAGTATACTGAAAGTGTACATACCCAGTTAAAAATTTTGGACTCGGTACAGATACCATTTGGACTCGAATAAAAGACTCATTAATGATGTTTTCCTGACATCCCACAGAAGTCCCAGGGATGCCCGATTTGGGGTCTTTCAATCCTTCTGTATTGCGTCCAAGTGGTATCTGTATGATGTCCACAAATCGTCTTTAAGGCATCCGTGTGATGTCTGTAAGGCGACTATTCACGTAGTAATTTAACAATAATAAATAAATATCCAATGAATATCAATTAATATTAATTAATATTAATTATTATACAAAAAAAATAAAAAAAAGACATTTCAATAAAGAATGAATAACTTTTAGTTATTTCTGGCGACAGGGCTAAGAATCGAACTCAGTAATTTTGAGTTCGTAGACCAAGTACATAACCGCTTGGCCACAGCGACACGTAATAGTACGCTTGAAGCTACAGGTAGACATTTGTCGATCTAGTCTGTCGGGAAATCGAGTTGTTTATTCATTTATAAGCGAATTGTTTCAATAGGATTTCATGGTAATAAATTGCAAAATGATTTTTAAAGATTGTTAAAAAAAAGTCAAAAGTTGAATAAATGATTATTATGTATTTGTAATTAAATTCTTTTATTTAATTAGTGATTTATAAAAAATTGCTTAA
>JABFOV010005905.1:0-11379 GCA_022817685.1 Aradophagus sp. ZL-2020
CGTATCGTCGCACGTGCTGCGGTGCCGCTGACTGCGTTTACTATGTTGCTTACAGCCACGCACGTACCTCTGCCCCTCATTGTTCGTCTTTTTTTTCAGACGTGTACGCGGGCCCCGGTGATCTTAACCCTGTCTACCTTCGGGCGCGTCCACTGGGTTAAAGGGGCTGTTTTTTCCTCGTAGAAAAATGTCCCCCCGTTTCCCGTAATTTACTTTCATCCGCCTCGCCCGATGCGCCTACTTTTTTTTTCTTTTCATTTTTATCCCCCCCCCCCCCCATCCTAACCCTTTGTCGTGCGGCTCATCGGAAACCATATTTCTTCGGCGCTTCGTCGATTGACCAATAAAATGGTATCGCGATTCGTTCGTTGTTTGCTTTCCATCATGTTTCGAGCGACGCAATTCCAGTCGCGCTCGTTGTAACCGAAAAAAGGGACCAGGAACGAGGCGAAGGGGGGGGGGGGACGGCGGTGGCAAGAAAAACTCTTTTCTTCGCGCGGTAAACTTGGGTCGAAAATTCGACAATGCGATCCCCGGGAACGAAATTCGGCGAGGCCGTTCGATTGTTACGGATTGCTGAGTTTATCGCTCGGATATCGCGGGTGAGGTTCGAAACTCGCCAATCTTTATTTCGGCCGATCGCCGACGAGCCGCGTAAACGTCTGCTCGTATTGTCGATTAAAATTCCACCGCGCGCAAAAGCCGGCAAACGAACTTGTCCCGCTTTTTCCTCGTATCGCCATCTCTTTTCGATCTACCTTCAGCTTTTTTATTCCACCGTCCCGTTTCCGCGCGTTACACCATTTCCCACACATGATACATCGAAAATTCATGTAATCCCCCGTCAGGTACCTACAATTTGCTCATATCGAGCGTGTTGCTGTTTTACGATTGCAAAGCGTTCGTAAACATTTATCGACTCGCCTGCCTGCTGGATAGATATTCCACCGATAATTTTTTTCTTCGCCGCCGTGCCACCGACTGAAAGACCGGCACGCATCATTTTATTTCGACGATGTAATGCTGCCTGAACTACCGCTTGCGAAATAAACGCTTTTGTTTATTCATTCCCGCGGACGTTTCGATGCATTAGATTGTCAAATGAATTGATCTGCGAAGGGCCGCGGAAATGGGGCCACAAAAATAGCCGAGTTAATATTTGGACAGTTTGTTCCTGTTTCAACGTTATTCGACATTTCCGCGTGTGTCGTTGATGACGGAATTGTTGGTTCAGTACCTGAGTAATAATCGTTTAATACAAGTACCGGGCGGAGAGAGAAGAATTTATTTCGCTGACGAGAGAGAGGGAGAGAGAGAGAGAGAGAGAGAGAGAGAGAGAGAGAAAAGATTTGTAAGGTCAAAGTTGGTTTTTCTTCGTTTTTTCAAAACAACGGAGATTAAATTGAGTTGGGGGAATCTGTTTTACGAAGTAAACGGAAATACGTTTTGCCTGGCAAAATTAAAGTTCATGATCTGAGACTACCTTTTTAGCGAAGATGATTATAAAATTTTACTGATTAAGTTTTATAATTTTAAAACGTTTCCTTCGATGTGTTTTATTGAAGCGATTATATAAAAAACACATTTGAATGCAGTTGAAATTAAAAAAAGTAAAATGTATAAAGATAAAATTTATTTTCAAATTAGCCCATCAGTTAAATAATATTTTTAAAATTTTAGTGAACATATTTGTTTGAAAAACATCATTAGTAATAACGTGTGAAACGTAACACGCAATATCAAATGTGAATTTCCATAATTATCTTTACGCACCTTGGAAGCAGACAAAATTGGAACTAACCGCTCCTCGGGCAGTAAGTTCCACTTTACCGTCCGCTTCCTCGGTCCGTAAAATAGCGTACATGCCTCGGGCGCAGTGGCGCCCTCAGCAATAATATACTATTATTTGTTTGGCAAAATTAAGTGTAATAATCATCAAAAGATAAAGCAAAAAAACTATCAATTAATTGGATCCCGAAAATCAACAACTTTTGAATTATTTAACCGTAGCAAAAAAATGTTATATTTAAATATGAAAATGTTTCCCGTTTATATCGTGCATAGGATAATCTGACGGGTTATATTTATTATTCATTTGCGGTTAAATTTCCCGCGCATAAATAAGCAATGTAAAATGGCGAGCTGAAATCCGACGAACACACACTTGCGAATTGATTCGAGCGGCTCAACGCGAGGAGCGAGAAGGAAGCAAAGAAAAGAAAGTGGCAAAAATGTTGGCCGACACTTGAACAGACAACCGGCATAATAACTCTATAAACTCCGAGGCGATGAGATAATCTTTCAATACGGCGATTCATAACAGGAGCGGCAGCTATGAATATAATTAGTGGCGGGTACAAAAGTGCGGCCACTCGACTCCGACGACATTATACCCCGCGCGACAATGGCCCTCATTATACACGAATCGCAACGTCAACAAATACATAATCATTTCCGAACTAGGACCATGTCCTCCTAGTCATATTACAATTTATTTTACAAACATTTCCTCTTCAATTTGTATTACGGATAAAAGGTGGCGCGCGAAAGAGTTGGAGTGGTCGTTAAATCGGCAAACCGGCCTGCTTCGGCTAAGCTTCTAAATCAGCGAGACGAAGATTCGCTCGGGCGATACGCTCGGCGGCGTGCCAAACGTTATTAGAATATAACGAAAGGGGAGCGACAGGGGGCACGGCTTTATTCCCATCGAAATCCGGCCCAAGCAGCGTCTTTCGCGCTGAATCGAGCATGAGAAAACGGACTAACAACCGACGACGGCGCACTCGGCAAAATCGATCGCAGGTCGGATTCCGCAAACAACGATCCCACTTAAGCGCCCGGCGAATGATCCCCCGGAGTTTACAAACACAGCCAGGCGAGGTCGGGGTCAATTGTAATGCCCCTCGATTGCAACAACAACCGCCGCCGCATTTTCAGCGCGATTTTCGGCCTTCGGCTTCCGCGATCTTGTTGCGTTGCGAGAGCCGGAAACGAGTGTCCGGATGAATGGCGGGATAGTTAGGGGTGTGAGATGGCCAAATGATAGGGCGGCCTGTGATGAGACAGAATGAAACGGACTTTCAAGTTAAATGCGTCGGTCTAATTGAAGTTATGAGCTAGCTGATTCGCGCTCTGTAATGGAAGTTGTGCGAGGGAAATAGCGCCGTAAAAACGTTACGGTCCGATGCTGGGAGGAAATTTCGAGACGTTATTGGTAGGTGTGTTGGAAATCTGTGTTGTCGTTGGTTAGTAAGGTTGCGATGTTGTGTTATGAAATTGCCTTATTTGGATTATTTTTATTGAAAAATGTCATTTACTTTATCGGATATTATTTAGTTCAGATTCAGATTTTTTATATTAAATGTTCTTTTTTGCACATATAATTCTTCTTTAAATTCAAAACTTTAAAATCACGTTTCAAATTTTGGTATCTTACTAGAAACAGAAAAATGTACAAACATTTTCCAATGAAATTTTTACGACGCAACAAGAAGGAAATGTCAATATAATTGACTTTTTTGCGTTTATACCGCGTTTTCCAAACATTTCCGAAACAATTTAACTGAAAAAAAAAAAAAAAATTTATGACAAAGTGTTAAAATTGAATAACTCTGGAAACGAATTAAAAACATTTGTTTCGCTCAACAAAATTTGCAATTAATAACGAATGAAACAAGCGAAAAACCTCGAATTCATTTTCAACCTCATCGACGTTGGACAACATTTTCATTTTAATGAAAAATGCATCCCGTGAAAATTATCTCTGAATAAATAATTGTATGTCTGTTTGATATTTTTAATTGACTAAAACGACTCTTGAGCATTTCAATTTTAATATAAAGTTTTGATGAAAAGTTAATGCTAATGAAACTTTAATAACACTTTATCAAATCTTTTTATTGAACTCAATTCAACATTACGGGAGATTATGAAACTTATATAGCGCGATTAATTGTAGATTATGTAAAAAAAATGACCAATGTAAATCTATAATCTGTTTACATCGATCACATCAACAAACTCCTCGTATTACAAGAATGCTTGAATTATTTCATCAGCAGTTCATTATTGTTATACGCTCGTCTCTCCGATAATAAAATACGTAATTCAAATACGATCGAATTGATAATTGACAAATTAAAGACGACCAATTATGAACCACTCTTGAAAATCGAGTTTACCATCCCCTTAAAGTTTCGTTCGCTTCTATGAAGAACGAAATTAACGGCAACGAAAAACGCAACGCCGATTTAAATTTTTCGTGCCGACATCTCGACGGGAAGTACACTCGTCAGTTATTAGATTGGCCGGCAAGAAATCCTACTTAAAATTTCATCTCCTGCGAGGCAATCGATCGTTGAAAATACACGATTAATGAGTTCGGACAAGATTACGTCGACAAAGGCGCGGTCGGCCACGTTTGAGACGTACTAGGTTTTGAAACGAAGGCGAAGCCATTCGCGGTGCCGCGGTGCTGAATTCGAAGCGACTGTTTATCGCATTCCTCGACACAGTTGTTCCGCGCCTGACGTCGGTCCAGAAGACCGCGCTACACTCCATTAAGATAATAAACTGACGTGGAATCAGCTCCTGGCACCGAGGCCGTGCTATCGCGTGCGACCATGTTCCTACATGATTATTAACCGGGCGAGACACTCGCGCGCATGTCATTCTCCTTCGTTTTCTATCAAATATCATGTTCATGCTTGATTAGTCAAATCGATATGATGCATTGTAATGGCATTCGCTAGCCCGAGCTTCCACATTGCTTATTTGCCTGTTACACTTCCAAAATCATTTATTTATTTATGAACGTGCGTTATCAGACTTCTCTTAACCAATTCGAAATTGCAAACATTTTACATGGTAAACTTTTGGTTTTCGCTTTTCAATTATACGAAAATACGAATCTCATTACCAACTTTTTGTTGTTATCGACTGATGTTGAAGGCGATTCGAAGGCTAATAATTAACACTCGAAAAAATACTACTATGCATTATTAAATTTGAAATAAAGGCATTCAAAAGTTGTCCCGTTTTCATCAGTTATTTAAATTAAATTCTTTTTTAATCGTAACGTCCACGATTGAAATTGACCGCGACTTTGAATTTTTACAAAACCAAATAATGTTACGGATTTCTCGTTCATTAATGACTTGTACGGAGAAAAAGTTTACAAGATTTTTACTCAACTGTTCAGTGGGAGGTGGACAAAACCGTAGCTCAGTCATTTTTTACTAAACTACTTAATCAACATTTTTGAAATAATTATTGGTGACAGTTTGCTAAAGTTTGTCGATCATTAAGTAAAAATTGTCTTACGTATGATTATATTGTCTATAAACTGCGTGTTTGTCTATCTGGTATTGTACTACTCAGTAAATTTCCAACAACACTTTTACAATAATCACGTAAGTTTTTTCTCTGTGTACTTTTGCAAATAAATAAAATTCACTGTAAAAATAAAATTTTGTACTTTTGTTCAGTGTAGTGTTGTTATCCTCATTTCCCGGGTACTGACTGTGGACCGTGATTTCCACGGGAAAGAAGCAAGTCAGATAAAGACTCGCGTTCTCGCGGAAAATAAGCCCTTTTTATTCGTCGGTTTGAGAATTACGTGCGTTTTCTGACTGATTTTTTTTTTTTTTTTTTTTTCTAAATTTCCGACTTTACATTATCGACACCGCCGATTTAAACGTTACATTTTCTTATGCAGATTCCAAGTAACACGGTTTACATATTGTGCAATGTACGATGCAGATTATTTTTATTCAAACTTGAATGGTACGTTTTATGGTGAAGAGATTATAAGTATTAAGATTTTAATCATACTTTTTGTAATTTAAATTATTTGCGCCATTCGCGTAATAAATTTCCCTCGATCAGATAATACGTAATTACAAGCGTAATTTTTTCCATTCAATTTTCTTTGTGTAATTGTGAAAGATTTTATTTGTACTCTTCTTTGTTATTACACTTTCCTCGAGATATTTACCGTAGGTCTACTCACCGAATGCAGTCATTGTTATCTACTTATTTTACGATCTCGTGTAACTCACCTGAAACATGGAAAAGAAAAAGCACATTATTATTTTATGTAAAATAATAAATCGACTTGGTGTCGTTAAATACTGGACATTTTTTCTTTTAACTTTATACCCGGCGGTAACATTTAACAACGTTCTGTCAAAGCCTTTGTTTCTTTCCTCATCTATTTAACGAATTTTATGTGCTGGCAACTACACCTGTCCAAGTATCGCTAAGAAATAAATTTTTGACGATAAAGCAAGGCGAAGGCCGTTATAAAAACAATGCTCTTTTCATTATGTGACATAAACTGATTTTGCTTTATCTCTCACCGTCTGTGCCACTTTTCTTCAAAAGCGATAGTATATTTCTGAATGTATTTCACATAACGCCTCGTATACAAAAATTGTTGTCGCAAATATTATCCGCAAGTTTTATTTCTTTTTTAAAAAAATACGTTTCGTAGCAAACAATAATTATATGATGCATGAAAAATAAATCACCCAATCCAAAAATTTGCATAGCACGTAAGAAAAAAAAAAAGAAAAAAAGAGAAAAGAAAAAAAACGAAACTGAAAAAAAAAGGATGTGCACGTTTCTACGTATAACGCAATTCGCAAGTGCAATCAGCAGGGGTGGTTCGATAATTCATGCAGAGCTGCTATCATCGAAATAGTCGAAGGGACAAAAAAAAAACGCAACAAACATTTCCGAGGACGTTTCATCGCGACGATGAGTCGGCTCGGCGTGTGCGGTGAAAAACGGCCAACTTTTGTGGCGTCTCTTTGGCCGTTGCTCCAGATTCGCAGGCGTGTCTGCCGTAACCACTTGCTGCTGGGAAAACAATGCAAGTCCAGGGGTGTATTACCAGGGCACTGTGCCAGACGTTATTAAAACAAAAGCTCGGCTCGTCTAGCTCGGGCTTTCATGCCCCCTCCCGTCCCCCTGCCCCCAACCCACTCCCGATTATCAATGTCGCGTGCTTAGCGCCGGGGCCAGGCGCAAACGTCGAGGCGAGCGTCGATCCGCAACGAACGAGGGTCCGGCGTCTTTTCATCGGGCGTAATTGCCCCCGTCAGGCCGGCGCAGCCGCCGCCTCACGGCAAACGCAATTCGCGCAGACGCCGCCGCGCAAACTTCCTCGACCACATTTCGCCGAACCCGAACGTGTGTTACAAGCTGTCTCTCCTGTTGGTTGGCCTCGTTTCATACACCAAACGTTTGCTAGCTTTGCAGCACGCAACCGTGGACTGGGCTTTTGACCGCTCAAAATCCTTTACTCGTATAAATACTCGAATTTGATCAAATACTTGCACGGATTTCCTAATGTTTTCAGCGCGGCCGTGTTTGAACAAATCAATTGTTCGTTTTTTGTTTTTTTTTTTGTTTTTTTTTTGTTCAAAGATAATTTGCTAACAGACGTGCCGCTTCATTTTTATCTTTCTGCGTGACGAGGATGTTAATTGGATGTTGAGTGAGCTGATTGGGATTTGTTGGTTAAATGAGCTTATACTGAGGAAATGCTTTCAAGATTAGAATGACAGGAAGTTAATGTATCGTTAGATGTGATACCATATCGTACTATTTTTTCTAATAATGTTCACTTGCGTGTGGTTGGTTGCTTTCTAACATTCTTTTTAAAGGTGTTTTGTGTTGCAAAAAAAAGGTTAATTTTATGTTGGAAATGGTGATGCCGATGACTTTTATGGAATATTTTATCACAAGTCTTGTAACTTTTTACAAAAAAAAAAATTGGTAAATTGATAAATTGGTAGGTTTCCGGACAATTTTTCGATAATTATGTCTTAATGTATCAAGATGTTATCTGTCTATAAAATCCATAAAAAGAAGTTGCAATGTTAATTACAAGCAATTTATTGCAATATTTTTATTCAGTAGTATTTTTATTATCAAAGTTATTATAAAGTTATTTGTCTTAAGTACCTTTTCAAAATAAATATAGTTAATTATTTTGAAAGTATTTTTAGTTGACTCCGACCAAAGATATTTTACTTTGAAGTTAGAGAATCGCTTGTATATCTATATATATTATTTTAGTCAACTTTGATATCGAATATCTGGTCCAAAGCAAACTGTAGAGTAATGATTTTACAAAGATTGATTAAATTTATGTACTCGAATGCATAATAATTTCAATTATACCACACATACACACACACACACGTGTGTGTGTGTGTGATACATGTGTGTGTGCGTGTGTGTGTATAATATAATATACTTCCGAAACAACAAAGAGAATTTTAAACAAAAAAAAGAAAATTTACATTTTTTATGTGCCTAATGTTTCCTACATAGCAAAGTGTGACGAGCTTTGAAATCGCAAAAACTTTTCGAGGAGCGAATTTTCAAACAATATATAGACATGAACTGACACAAAAGTATAAAAATGCCGAATTTTAAATTAAAAATACCATTGCTTATCACATTTACATGTTGAATCATAGCCAAGTTCAAACTTGGTAGAATTTCGTCACGTGGTAAAATTCTCCTACGTAATACTTTATCACTACCTATTTATTATCCACATTTAAACAGTTGAAAACGATAACATAAATTACACTCGTCTTTCAACACACTTTTTTCCGTAATGTAATGTTGTTGTTATGTAATACATCTACTACAATAATACCAGTCCATTAAGACAGCTGGACCAACGATTCAATGTTCTGGAGGGTCGTCGAACCAGACGAAAGGCAATCTTATTTCCAAAAATTCCGCCGAGACTCGTTTGATTGTCAATTATGTAAATAAGAGTGCGAGCGCGGTTAGTCCGGATTCGGGTCAGGAATCGCGCGGAAATGAACTCCCCCGAACAGGACAAAGTACCCCATTTGTAAGGGAAGATGTAAAAACCCGTGACCTCGCCCCCGAGCGATCAAGCCCGCTTCGAACCACCGAGCGCGTCTCGTGAAATTACTCGGCCACCCTCTTTGCTATTACTCGCGCGACGCGCCGACCGCCTTTGCGGCGCTATTTACTTCGCGGAAATCCATCCTGACGTCGCGTCCGCGGAAATTCGCTTCACTCCGTACACACGCCCCGACGAGTATTACGAGCCGCGGACAGGTATTTGCTTAACGGCCGATGGTAACAGATGTGTTCCTTAAAGAGGTCGCGCTCGTACGACGAGAAAAAGCGGAGAAAAGTTTCGACGGCGGGGCCAACGACGTCGTTTCGAATTGTATCAAAGAAATGGCGGCGTAAAAGGCGATGTTTCACAAGCTAACTCGCGCAGAGATTAGATTTTTTTCGGTTCGGACAAACGGCCAGTGATTTGCGGGGAGTCGGAATAGTCGCGGCACCGGGCAGCCGTGATTTCTTGGCTCGCGGATATTTTTTATTTTGAAGAAAATGCGAAACAAGTTGGCCGACCAAGTTCAAAGGGCGAGCGCGATAAGACAAGCAGCTACTGAATAAGCAATTGTTAATGCAAACTTGAGCGGAGCGATCAGACGAAAATCGGTAGATTCAAACGTGTACAGTCAATATGGTTTTGATTTAAAAATTGTTCCGCCAGTGGTTCCTCATTCGTACGTGTCTCCGGATTCCATAGAAACGTCTAGCACAGAAAATGCGTCATGTGGAATATCATTTTGTAATAACTTTTTATCACAAAAATCGAGTATACCATAATTATATACGAAATTGTTGATGGAAGCCCGGTAGGACCTTAGAACAAATGAAATAAAGGCACACCATATTTCAACTTTTGTAGCGAGATTTCTATTTTCGGAACAAAAAGTAGCTGTTTGTCAGTAGAATACGTGACAGGGCGCCTTGTTCTGATATTTCGGGTAGAAAATGAGGTATATTTTAATTGCCTTTTTGTGCGTTGAAAAAATTGACATTTAATTCAATTATGACTGCAAACCGACTGTCAAGTCTCTTTTGGAGTCTTGAAGAGGTTGCATCGTAGCGGAAAGAAGTGTGCTTTTTGCACGTAAGCGGCTTTCGTTTTAAATGACAGCCAAAAAAAGATTATGCCTCGAGAAAAACGGATTTACTTTGATAAGAAGTAAATCACGTTTCATGTCATGACGTAGAAAGGCGTAGAAAAAATTGTGTAAAAAGGTGTGGCGTTTCGTCTTTGTTGTATGGTCAGCTGAAAAATTGTCCAATTTTGAAGTAAAACTTGACAAAATGAGAATGTTTTCTCTAATTGAATTCGTGGCTTGTACGATGTTCAATGTAGGATTTAAAAATCTAGTATTAATTTTTTGCAGTTTGATATTTTGAGTAGGCGATGGCAACAACGAACGTTGGCGAGAAAAGGCGAACGAAAGGGACGTTTTGCCGAAGCGGTGGTGTAGCGATTGTCCGCGGCGGTGTTTCGCTTTCGCTTTTCCCCGCGAGGCCTCGACACGGCCCGGCCGGCGGAAAAGAAAAGCGCCGGCGAGTTCGTCGATCGGCGAGGCGCGCGTTCGGGCGTCATCGGGTGTCGTCGTGGCGGCCACTCCTCGCCACCCTCTCCCCACGCCCCCACTCGAGCGAGACGCGGCGCCGTGACTACGCACTATTGATTCGCATGGGAACGAACGAACGAACGAAGCAAGGAAGGAAGGAGAGCAGCCGCTTCGCGGTCGGGGTGGCGGCCCAGGGACGGGTCGCGTCGGGCTCACGTCCGCGGACCCCCGTCGCGTCGAGTCAACTACGGATCGACGGGGATCCGCGGACTTGATCCGATTCCTCGACGGATCACTCACTCCCAGTCGAGGCCTCCCGAGGGAGCAGGACGCTTTCCCACTTGTCCTGCCGCTCGGGCAAGGAATCGAATCAACGGCCAAGATATCCCGGCCGTGAGTCGCTATTTCGCATTGCTTTCCAATATGTTAGTCGTAACGAAACTTAGAATATCGTTTGTCGATACATTCACACCGATTGATGAGCGCGACGGTCGTTGTGCAAGCCATTGTTAATAGACTAGCGTGGTTTTATGGTTAAATACTGTTAAATACAATTGTTTTTGTCTCTTTGTTCGAATGCGCAAACTGACAAATATTTTTTAGGTCAGCAAAAATATGAGAGTTTCACAGCGTAGAGGTGATCAAAATTATTACAATGAATACTGATCAAATCATTCTTCTTTTGTCGGTTAATTGTCATCGTTAAAAATGGTAATTTAAAGACACGCTAACTCTTGAAAATCTGACTAATCATAATCATCTCTAATACTCAACGTGGACGTTTTTAGAGATTTGACATCAGAAAATCATTTAATGGCAAATATCATCAGTGTAGGAAACTTTATTATGTAGGGCGTCCTCATAGTACAATTTTAATTGCCCGCCATTTTTGTTTATTATAGTTGTTAGCGTTTGACGACTGCTCAGT
>JABFOV010005906.1:0-11378 GCA_022817685.1 Aradophagus sp. ZL-2020
GTGTATGTAACGTACAATTCTAAAATTGATAGTCTGATATATGTTATTTTTATATGATATATATTTTTGTTATTTTTTTTTTTTGTCTTTTTTATTTTTTTAATTTTTTAATAATTTTCTTTATTTTTGTTTTTTATAAAAATTTAAAAATAAAAATATAAGTTAAAAAAATTTATTAAAATAAAAATAGTTTTTTTATTTTTTTTTTTTTTTTTTTTTTTTTTATTTAAAATAGATTTCCAATTACAAAAACTAATGTGCGAATACAGCCACTTGGCAAAGTGCTACAAGTTTTGGACTTGTACCAGTTTAAAGGTGTTTATATCAGAAAGACAGCCTTTTTTTAATTAACGTGAGTGTTTGTTAATGAGTTTAATTATATTTACATTTTTATTTCCTAAAATTTTTTGCGGTACCAAAACTTTTGACATTTCGCCTCGTGACAAACTTCAAATTTATAAATCTCAAATCATAATTTAAATTTCTTCATCACAGAGCTCTTTCACAAAAAATAATAATTATACATTTTTGTTATCTTATAAAACCCAGCATTATTAATGCAAAACCGAGCCGCGTTGCTCGTCACATTGGCGAGAATCGCGGGAACAATAAATGCTTGCGATTGACCGTCGACCCGGCCATAATTGCTTATACAAAAGTGACAAATTTTTCGGCGTGTACATAAATATGAACGAGGGGTTCCACCCGCGATCGCCCCTCGGCCGACAAACAAGCCCGTAAAGAGATTGTGATTGCGCACGATGACTCGCCGGCCGTGTATAGGAGCGCTCGTTTGATCGTCCTCGAGGGTTCGCGGGAGCAGGTTAGGTCGGGGTGACAGGGCGCGTCTCTTTTCAGACAAATTGTTTGGGCCGAGTTAGTTAGTCGCGCCACAATGGAGTGGCACTTGCAACTTAGCCACGCCACGCTGCGACGCCTCCCTCGTTACATTACATTATATTTATCTCCGAACGGTCGCTTATCCTCCTGCGACCCTCGATCCTCTTCCACCCTACTTGCACCGGGTTATCTCTATGGCAACACCGTCGCACAAGCACGTGCTTTTTCCCGGCGATAGTCGGCTCCTAGGCACACGTATATGTATATATATATATATTGCGACGCGTTCGTACGTCAGTTTCTCTAATTCCCGTTTTCCCTCGCCTGGCTCGCCTTTTCCTTTTTACGTAGTTGTTAGTTAAAGTGAGCTGTAAGGGATCTTCAACCTGATTTCAACGTTGGATTGCCGCTGGATAAGTTGATGATATGTCGATTTGGGGTGAGAAAGGTGGTTGGTGATGGTGAGATGGAAGTGGCAAAAAAAGTACGGACTGGTATATGTACATATATACCCTAGTAGAAATTGATAGGGCTCTGATACGGATGTAACGCACGGCATCGATATGGCCCTGATCAGGAAATTTGTCCTTATCAGAACCATACCGGGGCCTGATGAGAAAAAATTTTCTGATCAGGGCCATATTGATGCCGTGCGTTACATCCGCATCAGGGCCCTATCAATTTTTGCAATTTCTGCTAGGGTAAGTATATCTGTAGATGTACGTATACTCCGAGGAAACGATATCGTACAGTATGGATTGTACAATTTCCAGCATGCTGATTGGTCGGAATAAAGCAATCGAGCAAGGCCATTGGCTGAAAGTAGTTACGATTTGATATCGCAAACAGTTTACTATATAAAATTGTCCACGTTACAATATATCTTGTAGTGGTTACAATGTGGTTTTCTTAGTGATGTACGGACGCAATACATATACATATATGTATTGCGTCCGTACATCATATTCTCAAATTTTCTTTTCCCTTACTCTATCTCTCACTTCCCTTTTTATGTCGTTTGTTAAAGCGAGATGTACAGCTTGTTCAACTTGATTTCAACGTTAAATTTGTGTTGGATAAGTTGATGAAATATTGATTTGGGGTGAAAAAGGTGCTTGGTGATGTAAGATGTGACTGGCAAAGAAATTATGGATCGATGTATATGTATATGTATTGCGACGGGTCGATTTCTTTGATTCTCATTTTTCCTCGCTGGCTCTCCTTTATCTTTTTACGTAGTTAGTTAAAATGAATTGTATAGAATCTTCAACCTGATTTCAATGCTGAATTAGTGTCAGACAAGTTGAGGAAATGCGGTTGAGAAAGGTAAATTGTGATCTAAAATTGGATTAGTAGAGAAATTACGGTTTGGGATGAGCTTTTGTTGATTTTATGTTGAAGTCGTTTGAATAAAGTTTTGATTTATTTATTTATGATATTTTATTGATGTTGACCTTGTTCAAGAGTTGACATCGCTTTAATGTATCTAATCGATCTTCAATCGAAAATCAGTCATTAAAGTTATTAAATTGAAATTTTATTATTCGTTTGAAACAAGTCTGATATTTATTAGGTATCCTTTTCAATTTATTTTTTAAATCCTACTTTAATTATATTTCTCTAAATCGAAATCATTTTGCGTTTAATGTATGTTCTTAGAGCACCTTTTCCGGTGATTTTTAATTGATATTTTAAACTGTAAGATGAATACGTTTCGTATAGTAGAGAATACTTTATGTGTGAATACGTTGCGAGGGAAATTATTGTACGCGCTTCTTTATGCATGAGATTCAGCTAGCGTGATATCTGTTGCGATACTCTTTTAGATGCGCTGTATATTGTTATTTTTTAAGATTATTATGAAATGTGTATATTCGGGTTTCCTTTGTATCAGATAAACCAGCTATGTACGAGGTAAGCTGTAAAGTGTAACGTATTTTTGTATTTCTAACCAAAAAAGGGATGTAAATGCGTGAGGCTGAAAAGTTTATTATGCCGTAAAAGTTTTTGTAGTTTATATTTCGTATTTATTTAAAAAAAAAGAAAAATTTAAATATTTGATGTGATAATACGCGCATATGTAATATTTTGCAAAAATAACAAAATAAACGAAAAAAAGATAAAAAATTGAAGAGAAGAAATAAATCAAATGACAGATTATTAAGTAATTTTTATGTAAATAATTTTTATATCAATAAAAAGAACGTATTTAAAGTATTTAAAAAACTTAAATTTGCTTCAAGTACTTTAATTTCCTTTTTTATATCAATTCTATATTGAATTAAATCAGTGAAGTATTTTGCATATATCTCAATAAAATCTAAATAAATTCATCATATTTGAACCCCGATAAAAAAATTCTATTTGCTTCGAAATAACCATAATGTAGTTAAAAATAAAACTTACCAACGTCGGTTATATCATGTTTTTAATTGAAATTTCAGCGCTCGATTTATATCCCTTAACTTATACAAACAACATTAACGATGATGCAAAGTCCATCGCCAGGCACTGACGCGGTTAGTATCGTAAAATCGCGCGCGACTGAAAATTGCTAAAGACGTGCGTAATGTTTCGCCTTAGCACCTGTCAGCGACGTAATGTCGTGAACTTATGGTCTCGCGTCGTGCGAAACTTCGTTTTGTCCGAGTTAACGTTTTCGATTCAATTACGTCGCGTTATGTTGGCACCTGTCTCGTCGCGAGAGCCACCTCGATATTCCGTTAATTGGGAACTTAACGAGCACGCACTCGCACATTAACTTCCAAATTAATACCCATTTGACGCGGTACGCGTCGTAAGTTGCCACTTGACCGTCGTAAAAAAAAGCCAAGTCTACGGTGCTTACTGGGCTGGTTTCCACTTTCCACTTTATGGCGCGAAATTCAAATTGCCAAGATTATTAAATTCGATTCATTAATTATTAATTGGCGGTGAAAGCGAGCTGAGAGGGAAAAAAGTTATGTTGACAACGATGTTGGTAAATTTTAATAAGATTGGTGTCGATCTTGTAGGAATATAGTGTGAATTAAGTATTTTCGATAATATTTTATTATCCCTTTCGTTCAAGAATTTTCAATCCGACACAAAAAGAATTCTCGTTGTCAAATGCATATCATTTTTAAACAAAGATATTCATTTGATTCAAAAATAATTTTTTTATTTCGATATATTTAAACTTCTGATACATCTAAAATGATTTTTACGGATGAAAATTCTTAATTTCAGTACGAAAAGAATTCTCAGGTATATATGTCTTTTCACTAAAATTAGTTTATATAAACCTCTGTTTTCAAGGCATTTGAAAATCATCCTTTTGGATTAAAATTTGTCATTTGACAAAAGAACTTATATCTACAGACATAAATATGTCACGAGTATCATTGTTTTGGCTCACGACCAATTCCTCACTAATTTTCCATCGGCGTCAGCCGAAAGAGCTGCCGCCCGTGTTTTTCACGTGGACTTCTTTTCCGAAACAATTACAAAGCCATTAGCGAATTTGATGGGTCAACGATTGCATCGTCTCGTTTCATTGACGGTCGCGATTTTTATCGTCTTAGAATAAAATTGAATCAAATCTCAACACCTGCCTCCGAGGAAGTAATTTAAGTAGTCGCGCAAATTACAGGGTTTAACGTCATTACGCCGAACGCGGCTGACTTTTGCGCCAAATAATGGCGTCCTTTATAATCTGATCGTGGACTCGAAAGAGTTTTCGATATACGCCGGAATTATCTGCGTCACGTTTCTTAAGGTTTCGTTGTACGTGTCCTCGGACCCGACGTTCGCCGATCCCCGCCGAGGCAAACGTTAAAAGTTTTCGCGGGCCGTTTGATTTTAACGCAAAAACGAACCGCGCCGTTTGATTTACGGTTTAAACTTTGCCGCGTTATCTGCGATACGCTATCGCCCCGGCACTTTATCGGTTTCGTTTTAAATGCGAATAAAACGTCCTCGTTTTTCACCACGACTCTTTACGAGAAATCGTTCTTAACGCGAAATCGCTGTGACTTTTTATTCCCGTGTAAAAAGATTTGCAAGGATTCACGTTTTTTTTTTGTGCAATTCGCAAACATTAGTTTTTGCAATCATCCAAGTAGAAATGGGATATAGTATGCAATGTCAGTCGTATGACCTTTATCTGACTTGGTATGACTTGATCGGGCCCATGTCAGGCCCTTTGTATCACATCAGTTGTCATTGTTGTGCAACAATGACAACTGATGATATTGCAACGCATGATATTGCAATGGTCCCGATATGGTTGTATGATATGTCATACCACCATATAATAATGTCATATTTCTATATTTAATGCCACATTAGGGCCTTGTAATGCGGGCCCAAAAAAGGGTCGAAGTAACATGATCTGATTAAATTGTCTGAATATGGTATGGACCCATAGTATACCGGATTTATCCAGATTTCGAAATCCGGAGGGACAGGGTTCAATTCTCAAAACCGGTCAATTTTTTCCCTAGAAAATTATCGTTAAATGATATTCCACATAGAGACCACACATTTACCATTCACCCCTGAGATTCTGATACTCATTTCTGATGTGTATAATAATTTCTAAATCAGGACCATATCCCAGCCATATTACAATATTTAATAGGGTAATTTGACACTAAAGTATACTTCAAAGTAATGATAAAAGAGGTTCGCGAAAATTTCGAACCGATGAATTGCCGAAGTCGCTTATTTAATTCGAATTCCTCTTCTTCGTAATTGGGCTGATTTCAAAAGAACTTAGACAGGTGTAGGAAACTATTTCAGGGAATTCCCGTCCAACGATTATAATTCACTTAAGCACATTTTGTCGGCGGATTTCTTTTTTTCTTTTCTCGAACTCTATTTCGCTTAATGCACCGTACCGTTTTTTCATCCGAGTCAACTCGCTCATGAGCTCCTTTTTTATATTGAATTTGAGCCAGTCCGTAAAAGCATAATGCCCGGGATGGATCGGAGATCGGATTTTGGTATTACGAGGGTCCGAAGGTGGCGTAGTTCCGGCGATCGCCGAGCATCTTCGAGATAAAAATCGCCGAGGACCGATGACTTTCTTATTTGTCAAACCTAATCGCCTGCGAGCATTTCGGTATCATTCTTCTAATTCCTTTAATCGCTTTCGCGATAATTGCTTGTCATAGTCCTACCTGAAACGACCGGTTCATCGTTTTCGCTTCACGTCGATATATCATCGAGATTGATCCTCGTTCGAAATTGATTTATACCCAAATGATATTGTCCAATTATTAACTGGATTATCGTGGCATTCCTTTTTCTGTTGGTGAATTGATTTTTTTTTCTTTTCCTTTTTTTGTCGTTGCCGAATCGTTGGATTTCACGAGAAGCCGTTTTTTTCTCAGGACGCGAACCGTTTGACGACTTGATACTCGCGTCGATATTTCTTCGCAATTTCCGCCCGCGGTACCGAGTTGAAAGCGACGGCGACTTTGATTTTGAAATTATAGACGATGTCGCGATTAATTATTCAGCGATTGTACGTGGGTTTTCGTGGCGATGGGAGATGGTTGTGAAATACGACGGGAAACAAATTAGATCACTACGTGGCTGTTTCTCATGTTTAGAATTTTCATTGAAAGTTGAGGCAAATGTCGAAAGTGATGGCACTTTACGATAATGCTTTTATTTTCTCACGATAGACTATGTTTCTAAAATTTTGTTGTAAAATTTTAGCCTACGTCTATTAATTCTTGGAATAATAATATTTATTTCTAGAATTACTATGTACATTGATGCTCAAAAACAATTATCAATACTTGAAATTTATTATACTTAAAATTACTATTAAAAATTTTTTCTATAATGTTTGTGATGCTTGCTCTGCTTTTTGACGACAGTCTTTTTATTACGTAATTAATTTTTTAATATAAACTTCCTACTATAAAATAAGGGAAAGCAATAATTTTTGTCTTTTCGTTTCCTATTCGCCGTATTCCGCAAGAAAACTTGCTCCCGATTCTATGAAAGTACGATCGTTTCCATAAATTCGTTTCTTCGAATCCATTTCCACTTCAAATCAGTAATTCCAAAGATCAACTTCCACCCTTTCGACTCCACAGCCCAACTTTTCTCATTAACCTCACAAAAGACGAACAAAAATCTAAACACCTTTAAACGAACTTCCGAATATTACCCGACTTCTCCAACGACTTTTCGCCCGTGAGACAGCAATCATTGTCCTCGTTTGTACCGTAATAACCGTCCTGGAAATTACATCTGCATCCATCGACGTTTCCGGGTCCCCGAGCCGAAAACGCCGTAGTTTTCATTATCGCGAGCGATCTTGTCGATCCAATCGCGATTCATCTGTCGATCCCGACGATCGGACTTACGCCAATTGCAACAATTTGTGCCCGAAACCGCCGGGTTAACAATGTACACGCGAGTGCCACGGCACCTGTTACGAATTAAATAAATATTATAATCATCGCGGTACACGTGTCCGTCGTTATCAGTAACGGTAAACGACGTTGTCCAATTTGTTGCGACAAACTGGCCGTCCGATTGCATCGAACGGCTGCAATCTTGGCGCGATAATGCACGGCGAAATTGGACGTTTTCGCGCTTGCACGTGAGCGACATCTGAGCGATTTCCGGAGTCGGAGAAAGAAAATCGCCGATCAGGCCCTGTCATCTTCGCTTAAGCAGCGAGGCCGACCTGCTTGTAATTGCCGGCGAAAAAGGCTACGGAAGAGGTGGAGGGGGGAGGGGTGCTGGGGGGCAACGAGTGCGGGCTCCCGGTCTGCGAATGAAACGCAGAATTCCAGGAGGCTGCCGATTCCGTAATGCAACGGTAATAAGGCAAGGACACGCGATGCCGAGTGCCACCATGAAGCATGTGTCCCGAAACTTGGCCCTTGTCCTCGGTTGGTCGTCGTAAATGTGTCGCACAGGTGATTCCGCTCAAACCTTCACTCGTATCACGCAGTTGGAAATTGCCGTCCGCAGGATATGTTATTACCGACGTTTCGATGCTAATGCCGGGGGAAAGAGCATGTCTCGGGTCGAGCTTTCACGTCTTTTTTCGAATCTATTTAAAATATATCGCATTTGCATCTACGAATATGTAGATGTCGTTTGGCAAATTAAGAGGTGGAGTTATGTTTATGAATTAGGGGGTAACCCAGCGATTTGGTCGATTCGATATAACTAATAGATTCACTTGTTCAAGTTAGTCTCTTTTTTTGGTTTACACAGCAATTTATTTCGGAATTAAGAAGCTGAATCGGACTTTTGAATAATCTGGTACTTGCATCCTTTTTTGTCAATGCTTTTGAAGTTAGAAATAAGGATGTCGATCATTTGAAGATTTTATTTCGATCTTTTAATTCTTCAAGACAATTTTCTCATTACCCCCGCGAAGAAAAACAGATGTTTGGATGACGTATGGAAAAATGTTGAAGCCATACGTTATTCACATTTGAACCGTCCAGATATAACCGTATCTTATCCAGATAAAGTCAGATTATATTCAGACGTAGCATTGTATGAAAGATGTGTGGATATGGATTATGGCCAAGTTCCAGATGTGATCCGAAATTCATTCATACTTTACTATCTGGATCACGCGCGAAAAAATGACATGATCCAAAAATTGAATGCGCAGGAAGCTTGCAACGTTGATTTGCAACGAATTCCAAATTCCATAAATTTTCAATTGAAAAAAATATTCTTCTAACGAAGAAAATAAACGAAAAAATTAATTATCTAATTTTATTTCACGCTGATATAAATTTCATTTCTGATTTTGATTGGAGATGGACGAAATGATATTTTATTACAAATTAAAAAATTAAAAATAAACGTTGCAAACTTCTTGAAGTATAAACAATTTTTGGATTACATCCGGAACTTGACCATGATCCATATTACATCTCCATTTTTTCCATACAATGCCACTTTTGGATATAATCTTTATCTGAATAACGTAATGGCCAAATTTGGATAACGTATGGTTCCAATCGTGTTTCATACATCGAAATTCGTTTTTTCCATACAGGATTATCATTTTAAATGTAACCTTCAATCTCTATGAGAATATTTGAACAGGTATACCTTCATAGACATCCCTTACCCTTTTTTAACTGATGCATTCAAAGAAAGACAAAAGGATACCAGTTACTAAAACATCTAACAATCGCAACCACCTTCGAATTTGCTCCAAAACTTTCGCGAATCCTCACAACTACAACACGACAGTTTTCCCACCAACTCTACCTTCCCAAACCCAAGCTCGACCGGGAAACTCAATCAACATTACACCGGGACGTTTCAGCGCGCGATCGCCCGGCCATTAATACGAATCAGGCCGGATCTTCGGGCGCATCGATCAGCATCAAAGCCGGGCGTCTCTTAGCCGCGCTCTTGATCCGCTCCGATCGGATTCATTGCAACTAGGCGTGCATCGCGCGGCGCATTAGATACGTAACTTCGTTACCGCGGTGTTGCGCAACATGCCCATCGCCTCGGGACGGTGTCTTCTGTAGCGTGCTTATTAGATTCGATCCGCCGCGGAGATTAACATTGAAACAAACGTTATTTATGACGCGCTCAGTCATTACGTTGTATAAGCCGCGTGATGACCCGTGATATTCGACCCTCTGCGGCGTGCCATTCCGCATGGGGAGTTGCTTCGTATTTTGAGTGAGACGCCCGATAGCGAGATAGCGGGCGCAGGGCAACGAACGGCCGAGATGAAAAAGCGAAACGACCAATAACAATCGGAGGCGGAGGGGCGGGGGGGGGGGACGAAAAGGGACGGAAAAGTTCGGGACGATCCAGATAGGCTCTCTCGCGGACTGCAAAATAGAAAAGCAGAAGGGCCGCATCTCCCACGCTACGAACCCCAACGGGGCAATCGAAGACAAATTAGCGTTGCGTGATGCGAGTTGATTCTCTGCGATAGCGCAACAACGGACACGGTACGTAAGCATCGCTGGTATCCGTGCGCCGCTCGTTCCGTCTCGCCTCGACAAAGGCAAAGACGAGGACGGACGCCGGGCGAACAAGTGGCGATCGGGGGACAAGCACGGGGCGGGGGGTGACAGGGCACCCCAGATACCAAGCCACGCGATAATCTGTGTTTAACTCTCGTATCAGCGCTTCGATTTCGCCCGTCCGTTTGCTCGTGCCCTCTCGCTCCAGCGCCGCGACCGTCTCGCTCGCGGAGTAGCTCGGTCCTCGTCCAACGCGCCTCTCGGTCGCTTGGCTTCCTCGTCCGGCCCTGCCTCCCCCCCGCGGTCCTTCGCTTCGTCTCGCTCCTTTTTTTTCCTCTCTTTTTTTTCGCCGTTCGCTTTTCCCACAAGAGCGCGCCGTCCGACATGTTGATTGGATGATTCTATGCGATCGTATTTGAGATTCTTTTTTGCGTTAATCGCTCGGGGAATTTCACTGTAATTACGTTTATCGGGACCACTTTGCCAGGAATTCAGCCCGAATCGACGCGCCCGAGTCAACGGCCCTTTTCAATGAGAACGACGAGCTTGACAATCGAAGGATCGCGCGGCTCGTAACGCACCCGCGAGAATCGGTGGTCTTGTGGGAAAGGCCGCGCGCCGTTTCCGCGGAGTTACGAGCGTTCGGCGCGGACGCGCGAGGGGTTAATTGGTGCGATCGGAAGAGAGTTATTTTTTTGTTTGTTTCGTCGGATCGACATGGCGCTGTCGAAGAATGTCAGGAAGTCGGCGGAGATAAGTCGGGCGCGTGCATTGGAATGAGAAATTCGGACGCGATTTATCAAGTAGCGATAAAAAAGGAGACAAAGGGAAAGAAATTGCGGAGGGAATAGATAAAAGACGGCGCGATGTAAGAAGAGTCTCCCGCGCGTTATTGTTCGCAGCCGCTCGTTCGTGACTCGTGACTCTTGCGACCCGAGTGACCTCTAGCCTCAATTACCTTAGACACATCCGCCCGCCCGAGTCCGTCTCTTTTTCTCGGCCCGCGCTCGCTCGTCGCGTCTTCGTCGGGCCCTTCGATCCGTGTCGGGATGCACGTGTAAAGCCGCGATCGAACACGAGACTGCTATTGGCACCGGACGTATTGATACCTCGGCGAGCCGAGCCGTACGTGGAAACGCGAGGACGTGGCCGAAATGCAACTCTTCATTACCTTTCGATGATACACAAATTTGTTTCGCGCGCCGCAACAAAGGCGATCGAGGAGGGGGAGGGGGAGGAGGAGTGGGAAGGATGTTGCGAAAAGAGTTTGGCCAGGTGGACGGACGTTTGTGAGAATCGCTGGTTAAACGATTGGAAACGATTGAAACAAGTTCAGGTGATACTTGCACAGAGAGAAAAATTCTAGTATCATCTGTTTGGAAATTCATTACAAATTACTAGACTGGTTTATTAAAGTCACGAATCTCTTGCTTTTTATTAGACCGTCTAGTAAATTCTTAAACACTCATTAAAAATATTAAGTCACTTTGTCGTTGTTTTTTATTGCATTTATCTGACGAAACTTACTTTGAGTTGAAAAACCTAATTCTCTATTATGCGTGATTTGAA
>JABFOV010005907.1:0-11377 GCA_022817685.1 Aradophagus sp. ZL-2020
CCAATAGACTGAGAAAAAAGGTTTGCTTGATTCAACTAAAGTTGAATTCCTTTACAATTTCTCAATCACTTGAAAAATGATATTTTTTTGTCATCAATCCGGTAAGTTCATTTGGTACAATTCATTAAAATCTGGTTGATTCAACTATATCATTTTCTCAGTACAGAGCATTTGAAAAAGTTGTTTTCAAAGTTCGAAACAATACCAATCATTTCGTTCGTTAAACGACTGAGTTAAATTTCCCGAACGTGCATTTCATTGCGCACGTAACGTCTTCATGAATTACCTTTTACTACGTCATTATACATTATGCCTTGGGAGACGTTCAACGTCAAAGTTCTTTTCAAGCGCTCGATCGAGTACAAACAAAAGGAAACATTAATGAAAAAGTGGCTTAGGTCAAAACGAACGATTCTCGACAATGTCGGAATAAAATTTTCATCGAGGCAAAAAGTGACGAAGCTTTATAGTTCTCGATTCAAGTACGCGTGGCATTTTTGCGTCTGACGACGAACTACAAAAAACGTCGCCGACAAATCGATTTTCGATCGATTGGAAAAAGCTACAAAGCGACGCCAAAATGTTAATGGCACTCTGACCTTGTTCCTCACCTGTTGCGACCTTGGATCCAAGGTCTGCTCTGGCGGAAGCCCCGATCCGCGCGGCAAAAGAAAGTTTATCTTACGGGAACGACAAGTGGCAGTGAGCATGCGCGTTTTTCATTCGACCAGTCTGATTGCCGCTCGAAGCGCACCTGAAACAGACCAAAAAAGCCGGTGTAAAAAACGATCCTCGGCACAATATTAATGTACTCCGGCCGGGAGATATTTCTTCGAGAGTGCATTAATACAACACGTACGTCATGAGATGGTAACTCGAAGAGTTGTGGAGCAAGAAAAAGTGCGGCCCGCCCAGCGCAACCATTTCCCAGATCATTATATGCGGCCGAAAATTTCATTTTCGGCCAATTAAAAGTTGGGCCCGACAATTTTAAGTGACGAATTAACATATTGCTTATTAATTTTTGAATAAAAAATGTTCTTAATGTCATTGTAAGCTGTCATAAAAGGATGTAAAACTTGGTCGCAATTTCTCGGTTCAATGGTTTGTAATTATCACTAGATAATGTTTGTATTTTAAGCGGGTACGATTTTATAAATGGATTCATTATTTAATTATTAAAGAATAAATTTCGTATTTTGAAATATAATTTATCATAAAAAAAAAGCAATTATCAATATCAAATATCAACACTGAGAAAAAAAAAACTTTAAAATTTACCGTCACAGTAGAATAAACGTCAGTAATATTCGCAGAAAGAAAAAATTTACCGTGACAGCGCGGTAAAAATTGATGAAAACAAAGTAAAATTTTACCGAATTTCCATTCATTTTTACCGTGCTGTCAGGGTAAATTTTTTCTTTCTGCGAATATTACTGACGTTTATTCTACTGTGACGGTAAATTTTACAGTATTTTTTTCTCTGTGAATGATTTGTTAATTACTAAAATTTAATTGTTTAATGTTGTGGGGATAATTTGTAATCGCAGATATAACTCTTTTATTAATAAAAACTTTTTCTTCATGAACGATTAACTATAACTAATTTCGATTAACGGTTCTCGAGCCTATAAAAACTAGCGTGACAACGTACTGCTTTTTTTGTCGCCAATCGATCTTAGAGGCGCGACTAATTCACGCGAAAACCAATACCAAAGAGGCAATATGAAACCAAGTCCAACCTCGTAAGTGTAACAGCGCTCAAACATAATGACGCCCAAAAAGTGAACCGATTGAACGATCGGCGCGCTTTCGACTTTTACTTCGCGTGATTTACTGCGGTACTCTGTGACAAATCTCGCGATTTTATTGTAAGAGATACTTTATTTTACTGCTTAGAAAAGACGTTATTCTAATGCTCACTGAGCTCGGTATATACATTTGGAACGCGCGTCCTATTTCGCCAAGGAAAAGAAGAAATCATAACGACGTTCAACTTTTAACCTGGTCTGATAATTGTTCGTTGTTTTAAGACATAATAAACCTCGTTAGCTTTCGAATGTATTTAACGCGAAACTGATACAGTGAATAAAAATCGTTTAAACCGGGGTAATTGTGACGATTACTATTCCAAGCATTGAAAATTGGAACAGTGAAAAAAATTGTGTTTACTGATTATTTATTAATAATCAACAACAACAACCATTTTACCTTGTCTCAATTTTTAATGTATGAAAACAGTCACGGCTATCTCAATTGATTATATTGTAAATAATTGGAACGATTAATTGTAAAATCATTGGCTTATTACTATCGTTGTTAGTATTTAGAGTATATTCATTGTAAAAAATTAATTAAATTGCAATAAATTTAATGTCTCACACTGAGAAAACCATATTGTCACAGCTGCAACATATATTGCTGAATTATTTTATAGTTACCTGTTTATGATATCATATCGTCATTAACTGGAGGTAATGACATTACAAGATTGCTTTATTTCGACCAATAACCGTGCTGGAAATTTCATGATTCATATTGTACAATATTATTTTCTCAGTGCAAACATAAAAATATGTCAAAATGAAATACTCGTATTCGCAGTGATTGTGAAGATTTTTTATAAATTTGCATATTTCATGTTTTGTGCGAAAACGTGAACAAAGTGCAAAAGTTTATAGAAAAATAATGACAAATGCTCGGACTGTTAATAATAACAAAGCATTGAAAATGTAAGTTACGAAACCTTCGGTATAACTCGACTACGCAAATCAGAAAAAGAACAATGCAAAAACAATTTAATTATAATATTTGGTGATCGTTGTATAGATACAATAGCTATAAACTAAACAATCGCTCATTATTGGAGGAAACAAAACTGTTATTAAATGCTTCTACTGTTATTTTAATTTTTTTTTTTTTTTTTTTCATATTCCTTATATTCATAAAATGTTAAAAGTATATATTAAAATGTATATTATTACGCAAAAGAATTGCATATTTGTAAATAAGTTTATGTATAAATTTTTCTTAATAATTAATCTTTAATTCATTTCGTTCCTTTTTTTTATGTAATTCATAATTTTGTTCAGCCCGTTCACGTAATCAATATTCTTTAAAAATCTCGTTTCAATTTTTCAATCAAACAAGCTTAGCATTCAATTAAATATTAATAACTACTCGAATAAAATGCGTTATCATTAATTTTATCGACAAATGATCGTTGAATATTGAATCCACGAAAATTAAATTCTAAGTGTACAACCTTTGAACGGAGAAAGTCGAATTTAATCGCGACTCGATTCCGGCAAATTTTGGCCGACACAAACGATGACATTTAATGAAGATTTCTCGCGGCAAAGAACAGGATAACGTCATGAAAAGGAAACCGGTGATATTTACCTTATTGTTTAAATATTGAAAAACCGGTCAGCGGGGTCTAAAAATAACGCGACATAATGAAAAGCGATCGCTGGAAAGAGGGCACCGATCGGAAGTTTGAAAAAAAAAAAAAACTCAAGCGAGTGATATAACAAATATCCGTTTGCGAACCTTCGACCGGCGTTAATTAACGCGCGCCCGAAAAATGTCGGTCAGTCTTGAAAGGAGCGCTTTCAGCAGTTAATTTTACGTGTCACACACGTGGCGCGGCGTTTATTGATTTATATTAAATATGATGATTCAATGATTATTATTTTGAATCGATACCTTGAATAAAGTAGGAGAAAAAAATGACAGATTGATTGAAAGAAAAAAAAAAGAGAAAAAAAAGATGAGAAAGGAAGAAAAGATCGATTTCCAAAGATCGCTTCAATTTACGGCAAAGATGATTGTTCGCTTATTTTCTACAAAATAAAATACTCATTATCCGCGCGCGCAATTTTGCAAACATTTGTGTTACCCGTGCGTGAGATTGCGAAGCACAATTTTCATCGTAATTTCATAATCGTTCGACCGTAGATCTGTTTCAACGTTTGAATTGTTTAATCATAACTTTGACCTTCATTTGGCGCTTGATTTGTGTCCCGGTTCGTCTGACGAAAATCAGGCACAAGAAACGTGAAGCGCGCCATTGTTAGGATTCATTCCGCTTCATCATGCAAAAGTGTCAACAATTGAAAGTGATGTTAATGATGATAATTGGTTATTACACGAGTGGAGCAACGCCACGGGGTTGAAACTGCAAGTGCGATGAAGATAAGCGCATTCTTCCAAAGAAAAAATCGCGAACGTTTGTACATCGGTTGTTAACGATAATCAAAATAATGGGTAAAAATGTTGCCAGCGCCCGTGTTATCGACGATAATCGTTGCGAGAAAACGATGAAGAAATACGTCGACGTTTTTTCGTCACTTCGAAAAACAATTTTCTACGGCGAATGAATAATTTATCATTGGCGATTTCGACACGACACTTTTTGCAGTTTAAAGCTGGATATCAGATATCAGTTTTCCTCGCCCGGCCCGAGCGTTTTGAGAATGTCGAAACCACAGTGCGACCGAGAAAAGTAACCTGCTTCGGAAATATTGATCTCGACGAAATGATTGCCAGTTTTCGAGATATTTATCGTGAACAGAAACTTATGAAGACATTTTATTTTATTCAAGGGAGATATTTTTCATTGAGTCATAAGGATAAGTATAACAGGTTGTTGTAAAGAAAATAGAGAAGGAGAAGTACTAAAGTATAAATTTATGAGCTGAAACGTAAGCAAATAAACAAAAAAGTTTTTATTATTCAGTAAAAGACATTGAACGATTTCGTATGGAAAACGACCTATGATAAGATGTCTTTAGGATTTAATGTCAATAAATAACTCTAAACAGACGTTAGTTTGTCTAATATACGACGAATAAGAGATATTCAAATCGAATAAATACTGAATTTTAATTTAAATCAGATACTTTTTTCTAACTTAACAAATGCTTCTACCATCTTCCACGACTCTTATCAAGTAATTTTCATTTAAAATGAGTTTTAACATTGAATAAATCACGTATCAACTAAAAATTATTTCCAGTCACAACAACGGAGTCAGAAACGATTTTCCAACTTATATTAATTTACCATAAGATACAATATATATCCGACCGAGATACCGAATTATGCCAGTGAGCACAGAAAGAAAAAAAGTAGAAAAAAAAGAAACAATCCCATCTCGCGTGGAGACACACATTACAACGTCATTACATCAAATGATATAATTTTGCAGAACAATTTTCTTGAATCTGCCGAAGGAGCGCGACCTCCGGCACGAAATCCTGCGGCGAGCGACGGTGAAAAAAAAGGAAGAAAACGAAACGAAAAAAATGAAACAAGCGAAAAAAACAGTACGTTTAAACCACTTGTTTTGAATCAAAATATAAAATCTTGAGCCAACTTGAAATGCATCTTGATACTTCGCCAGGCTTGAGTGAAAATTTAAGCACCTTGCGCGTTATATTTCTTGATTCGGAATGAAATAAATTTTTACATAAAATGCAAAATCTTACCACAAGAGTGAAGGTCGAAAAACTTGACCTTAAATTTATATTTGCTTTCGTGGTGGTACAGCAGCGCTACCAATCTTACAATAACATTTTTAATTTTAACTCAAAATTTATAAATTGAATAAAAAAATATATTCTGTATAGTATAAGTTTAGTTACTTTTGTACAAAATTTGACAATTTGGTTACTATGCGTATAAAATTCCATTGAAAGATAATCAAACAAAAAAACAGACTGTTATACTTTGGTGGCAAACGGTGTGTTGGCAAGAAAAAGGAAAAATCGGCCGGGGGTCTCATGTGTCCGTGCGTGGGACAGAATTGGGATTCGAAAGTAAAAGGTGACCGAAAGCGCCGGGGCCCGAGAAGCGGCATCGGCGGCCTCGGCGCGAGCCGAGGTAGCGGATACTGGACACGCGATTAGTAATTAACTAGGCGGACGACCCACTTACCCACTAACGCGGCGCACCGGTCGCATCGCGCGAGCCAAGTTACCCTAGTGGCGCGCGCGCTGGCGCGCTCGCGAGCGAGAGAGACGCATGCGCGAGCGCGAGCGCGCGATCGAGACGCTCGGCCGCGCGGGAGAAAAGGAAGAACTTGGACTTTCTCCGTAACGGCCAAGTACCGTTTGTCTACCATCTGGGATCATCCGAGAGCCGAGCGGAATAACGAGCCGAGGATGAAACCAACGATCCCGGAGCTAGCGGATCGCGTAGCCAATCGTCGCGCGCCGATCTCGCGTTCCGTTTCGAGATCGGCAAATCGTCGTCGCTCTTCCGCCAGGCTTTGCGCCGATTTTAGGGCCGATTTCAAGCCGATCCAACGGTTTCTCGTCGCTTTGACACTTTCACGCTTTTTTCGTACTTTTTACAGATTGCTTCGATGTTTTTGGTTTTGAACGTTCTTCACGATATATGTATAAAACGTGAATACGAAAGGAATTTCGACTAATCATGTAGTTTGTAATTTATTGATTAGATGTACAAATATTTTACTAATTAGTAGAATGTACATATCTTTGTCTCACAAATGTGAAGGTTGCTTTAGTGTCTCTGTCTCCATCTTTAATGCTTCTATTTAAGAGTTTAACCAGAAAAGGTCACAGTAAGAAAAAACGGATATAAATAATACAATTTCGAAGTTGGGAAAATTTTTGCAAAAAATTACTGTAAATTTCTTTATAAAAGTTGTTTATTGTAACTAGAAAACTTCTATTTTACGTTTTCTCAATTATTTTACTTTAATTTATTATATGAAAAAAATGTTTTATAAAGAAAATGTGCAAAACAATTGTTCTAAGTTCCAATTTGTATATTCGTACAGAACTTCTTATATATTCTTATTTCATATTCTTACCGTAGTAATGCAAAGCAAACGTGTATTTACCACAAAATTATTTATTAGATTAATTTATCTACTTACAATTTTTGCTACATAATCGGTTTAAATAACTGGATTTCTAATTGATTAATTTCGTTTTCACATTGATGCAAATGATATAATTGATGAAATAATATTCTCAACTAATTAATAAACAAATTCACTTTTGCGAAAACAATTTTCCGACCAAATGTTTCGGGATTGTATGCAAATTAAATTCTTTTCTAATGATAAGTATACGGTTGAAAATTGTTTCTGTAGAATGTATTAGTCGTTCAATGACGTCGTGTATCGTAAATTTTGACGACTTTATTACAGAATTAACGTGTTTAAAGTAGTGGGTGGGATGTACTAAAAACATAATTGATGATGTTTATAAAACAATTACGCGTAGAAATAGGAATTTTATGTTAACTGATTAGAAACTGAAAACAGATAATTGCATTAATAAATGTCTAAATTCTGCTAATCAAATCATTTTCAACGTTCAACCTATCGAAATAAAATTAGGTTTGCAGGTACGCGGTTCGCGCAACGCTTTATACTTCATTATTAATTCTGTAACCTCTATTGCTGCTCATTTAGTAAGGCTGAATACATTATTTAGATTTCTGCTGCTCGATTTTGAAGTCAATGTGTTACATTATATACAATACGTTCGGTTGTTGAATAGACGAAACTAGACGTCTGTAAATTTAAATTTGAAAAAGAGTGGAGAAGGCATAATATTAAAAAACTAAAATATGAAAATGAACATCAACGTCGGGTAACTTTTTTGATCAAAAAACACTTTTAAGCATAATATTTACTACTAATTATTTATGATAAAATGTGACACTTTTTATAAAATAGAAAAAAAAATAAAACAGTTTCAAAAATGCCTTTAGTTAATTAAAGAATTAAAGTTACCTAATAATACTCAATTATGTTAAATTAAAACAACGTTGTAAAAATTGTGAATTGTAATAGAGAAACTTTCCTCCAACGTAGTATTTTAGAATTTTATTCGCTTTTAAAATAAGAGATTTTATTAATAGATACACTTTCTCCATAGGTTTTTCTAACGACACATCATAAGATTTTTCATTTAACGCACAAGATACTGTGCTTTGTAATACAAATTTTGTATCTTATATATACGTAAAAAAGTGTATCTAAATACATTCTTTATTTTATCATATGACAAGTTAAAATTCAAAAGATGTATCGATATTTTTTTCTATAAAAGAAAACACATGAAAAATTTTTAATTCAACGTATTCCTTTCGCTGGTTCCTTTTTTCTTCTTCTTCTTTACAATTTAATTTTATCTTTACACAATGTTTCCAATGTAAATCCATCGTTCGAAAAAGTATTTACAACCGTCGACGTATGTCTGTTTTTTTTCGCAACAATTATTCATTATATCGTCCAGATTACTGTCAGTTTTCTCCCCTTCATGATCAATTTTCACGACCAGTACCAATTTTAAAAAGTACCAACCGGTTTAACGAGGCAGGAACGCCAAGGACGATTAATTTCTTTTAAAATAGCGAATCCTTCGTGTATACCACGTGAAAGACCTGGCAAAATGTACTTTCGAACGTAAACAACATAAAATCGTAATCAAAACGTTAAAGTTGAAAAGTAACGTAAGAAATCTTGTAACTTGAATCATGATTTTATAAAAGGGTATTTCCAGATATTCTCATGTAAAAATAACTCTAAAAAGAAGAAAGAAGATTTTTGGAATTCATGTTGCGTCCAAGAGAAACTGTTGGGATTGGTTGTGAGTTCATATAAATAGTTAATTTGCACAATTTATCTCAATTTCTCAACTTATCATTGAGATTAGTTAATTTACTAATCAAATATTTATGTTCTTTTAATTATAAATATCTTTTAGCTCACTGCTACTTTTACAGAATCGCTTGAATTTAAACTTAATTTATTACTTAAAAACATTGTTTTTTATTTCAGTCAATTAATACTATCTCTTGTATTTGTGCTATAAAAAACGTATCGATTAAAAATTGAATTAGTACATAGTACTTTCATGTAAAATTTATCGACGTTCAGGAAATTATTAAATTTATCTAAATATCGAGTCAAAATTTGGTTAAATCAACGTCATACTTCAGTTGCAACTGAAGTGCATATATGAATAAAAAATGTCTTTTTTATATAAATAATAATAATAATAATAATAACAACAATAATATAAGTAATAATAATAATAAAATTAAATTGATATTTTTGTAGCGTAAGAATTTCCCAATTCTTAAGCAAACACTTTTTCATTACTGACAACATAGTCGTTTTAGGTACATATTACATACTTATTTCTTGAATAGAAGTTAGTTTTATGAATTTGCACATATTTTTAGAAACAGCAAACAATGTATTCTTTATCCCTAAACAAACTCATTTAACAAATAAACTAGCGTTACATCAATACGAACATTTCTCTTCGTGAAAGTGAAAAAAAAACAAACAAACAAAAAATATTTATACGATTGAAAAAAAAAATGTTACTTTACAGTTACGGGACAGACTTTTTATTCGAAAAGGTTTTTCGGAATCCGAGATACAAGTGGTCCACTAATATAGTGCATCTAATAACGCTAACATGACAACGCTAATATTGTTATGAAAATAAATTTCATAATACATTCGTAAATCCTGATATCCCGTGAAACAAAAATCATATACATATTCACAACTTTCACCTCACTGCTGTTAGTGTTTTTTAAGAAATTTGTTTCATTCTCTAGTATCAATTACCATAAATACATTATAAGTCTCACTAATGCAAACCCTTTTTCGATCAGATTGTTCAACTTTACAGTTTCATCATTAACAAAATTTACAAAGAGATTATTAATAAACACAATGTCTTAACAATAAATAAATGATTGTGCAAGAAGAAAATAAACGTAATAAAAATTGCGGTTTTACTATAAAATCAAATGTTAATAGCTTCACTACAATCTCAAATGTCTCATTTTAAAACCTTCCATGTTTAAAACATTAAACGTGTCTCAGTTTGTCATGATAGAAATGCTTTTAAAGTTTCAATCTTAAAAAATGTCTCACAATGAAACACTTGTTTTGAAGTGTAATTTTAACTTAAAATACACTAGAAGAAGAAGTCTCTTACAAACTATTAAGAGACTACTTTTTCCAGTGTAGCTACATATATTTTCAATCTTGAAGCTTACAAAAACAATCGGGCGTTTTGCAAATTTATTATTTTGCACTTCACTTTCTCATAAATTCAGAAATCTCAGAATCTCAGAAATTACTAAGAAATTAATGAGGTGAAAAAGAAAACATTCGAGTATTTTCTTAACAAGTATACTTTCAAATACTATTAATATTTCATCAGATATAAATAGTAATTTTGAATAATTTTTATATTACTACTTTATTAGTTACAAACAGTCGGATGTGTGTTTTCAGAGGGTAATCTTCTTTCACGAAAATTAAATTTCGTAATTCGTGCAGCTAAATTGAACAAATTGTCAACGTTTCCGAGCGTCGCCGAGTGCATTTGCACTCGCATCCGAAAATTCCGGAAAGAAAAGGAGAGTCGTCTCGAGCGAAGATGCGTTGCGCAACTAGCGACGTACCGCCAAATTGCAATGCCTAACGACAGAACGATGTTTTGCATCGCGCAATGTCGCAACGGCAAATCCATTTTATTGGCCGTCGTTCTGCGAGCATCCGAATGAATAATCGACATTAAATCGCGCGGCGCGAGTCGCGGTTAATTGTTAACCACCTTGCGCGCGTTGGAGCCGCCTGACCATAAGTGGGTTGCCGATGATTGCGCAATGACCAGCGCTTTATCTTTATTGTTACATTTCATTAGTCTGCCAGCCGAAAACACTTCGACTCGGGACAAGTTGAAGTCGTTTCTGCTTTACTAATTGTTACATTATTTAGTTCTGCAGGTTAATTATAACATAATTAAAGCCTGTTTCATAAAGTCAGCAGAAAATGAGGTTACGAATTCCACTTCTAACCTAAATACCAATGCACGCTTTTTACGACCCGGCGTTATTTCCTTTTTTTTCCTCTCTCTCCTTCTCTCTCGTTCGCCAGTGATTTGTTTTCGTTATTATCCTCAGAAATTCGTAACACTCTTACGAACGGCGACTTTCAAAAGCGCGGGAATAATTGAGCGAGACTTTTCCGCCGATCAGCCGTTTCCTCCGAAAAAACGCTCCCCTTGCGCCATCAGCGATTCAGACAAGTCACCCCGACCTTTACGCAACGCCGGCGTTGACCATTTTAACGTCCTCAATCATAACCTCGTCAATTATCGCCGACTGGAAATGAAAAAAAAAAAAAAAAAAAAAAAAAAAAAAAAAAAAAACCCCCCCTATAAAAAAAATAAAACACCCCCCAAAAAAGTACACAGGAGAGAGACAAGGTTGTCAGAGCGACTAAAACATAGAAACAACCAGCGACACGGAAGTACATAGAATACTATGTATGAAAGTCGGGTACTGAGCTATCATTTAG
>JABFOV010005908.1:0-11376 GCA_022817685.1 Aradophagus sp. ZL-2020
ATTTAATAAAATGTTGTTTACGATCTTATGTAAGTATTGTCAATTTGTCTATCTGTTTGGAAATCAGTACGCAAAGTTTCTCTTGTAAGCCATTACCGTGGATCACAATAAAATAAATCACCATTAAATCGAGATATTTGAGAACGAAGAATCGTTATTATTTATCCTGTTGTTTGTGTACATTGTTTAGCGGGGTTTATTGCTCGCAAACGTTGTGAGCCGAATAAGCGCAAATAAACGCATCTAATTTCAATTAAAAACCACCCGATGTCTCCTCGACCCATCGCCAATGATATATCATTATTGCTTTGGAAATTTCCAAAATATTTTCCTTCGATGTCACTCGATCCAACGCGCACTTAAGTGACTCATCTGCATTGAACGAATGATAGCGTGACACGCGAATGCATCATAAATTAGCATACCCGTTCGTTACAATTAGGTTTTGCCACGGAAAGTCCTCCGTTGTGAGAACAGCAATCGAGACGACACAAAATACTTCTACACGATATCAAATAAAAACATAAATTATCAAAGATAAGTTTATAGCAAGCGATTGTCCACCTATAAATAAAGAAGACATTCCTGCATTTAATGTCAGTGTCACGATGATCGTTCCTCGTCACTTTCAACTGAAAAAATTGCGATATTTTTGCAAACTAACGAATTTGGCTTTAAGTTCAGGAAAATGAAAAACCACCAGGTGAGCGGTAGTAGGATACTGCAAATTCGTGGTTAATTCACTAAAAGTGTGATACAATTTTCGGCAAATGTTTGTTATCCATCTTGGAAGCTGAAGTTGATGGAAAGTGTTCTTTTTTGCACTGCCTTCAGCCCCCTGGCTCGACCTTTTTTCGTTTCCTACGAAAGTAATCCATTTTTCCCGCATCAAAGGCAACGAGTCACGGCACACCCACGTGAGGATACGTGCCACACCCTGAAGATTGGCGGTTCCTCGCTTGTCTTTGCCGCCCTCGCTCGTCTCGTCGCTCTTGCTGTTCTTTGTTGGGGGTCAACATTCTCTTTGATGGTACACGTCCACGTGCAACACATCGCGTGACGAGGGCACACGGCACCGCGATTTATTTGCTCATTCGTTTCCCAACCATCTGACAAGTCGGAAACTCCGCAGACAAGCCAAAGACAACCTATCTTTACACGGATCTCGATTTACTTGCGATGCCCTCGCAAAAATCGCCCGACCATTTTCGTTTCGCGCATGTAAAATTAACATTCCGATGATTACAAGTTGCGAACAATAATGTCACGACGTTTACATTTTCGTAACGATGCTCGTTCCGTTGCATGAGCTGGCAGTTTTTCGGAAAGCTCACCGTCCGCGTTTTTTCTGCTCCTCCTCCTCTTCACGACCCCACTTCTTATTTTTTCTTTTTCACTCTCGACTCTTCATCCTCATAATTTCTACGTCAACACATTACGGAGCACAATGATTTTCGAAATTTCAAATTCCTTTTATTCTGAACGCTGTGACGCAATCAATATATTCGATTACGTTGACGAACGATAAATTGGGGTCATTTCAATAACTGAGAGCTGACCATGCATATTGTCTGAGGCATGCGACAAATAAACTAAATTTTTATAGCAGTTTTACGTTTGTTAGGTGAAGCTCACGTGTTTCCTTTCTCTAAATTTGAGCTACATGCTTCATGATCTCATCAAAATAAAACGGCTGCTGACAATATTGTATTGATCATTCTGCTATGTGTTCTCTAAATATTAAATTGGTTTTTCAAAAGTTGTCAAATATTCCGTTATTTATTTTTTTATATACATATCAAAGGTTTTTTAATATTTTATAAAAATTGAAAAAAACGTACAACATTTCTTCCGAATAATACCCGTTGAAAAATTTAAGAATTTAATATTGTCGAGGTATATTTTTGAACTTATTTTCCTTTTTTAAAAAACATACTATTATTTTCTATGTTCATTATAGAACCGTATATAGTACGTCCTCCACGTAACGAACAAAAAGCAAAAAAAAAATAAAAAAATACGATTGGTAGAGAGCATTCATGAGGAACAATCCGACGTGACAATGACCGTTGAATTGAGGAAAAAAGTGAGGCCAATTAAGTGAGCCAGCGATAATTGACGGAGCGTGAAATTCCCCGGGCGATGCGCGCGCGCAGGATGTTTGGACGTTGTTATCCAGCAGATCTTATTTGCTGCGCGCGCAAATAGGATAATGGCTTGATTGGCGAGGATGTTCAAGGACGCGTTCGCCTAATCCGACGATACCTTTCCGTTTGCCGTATTGGCCGTCAAGCGTGACTCCCAACGGCTCTCGGCGGGTGTTTTAATCGAATTAAAGTGTTTCCATTGCCGCGTTGAACCCACGCGCGTGAGACTCGTCGAGCTGAGGTTGATCGGACTTATTATCGGCCGATTTCCCGCACCAACTTGGTGTAGTTACATCCATTGACCATCCTACTATGCCAACAACCCCCAATCATGCACTTACCAGCGATCAAACCGGAAACACTTATACCGTGCTTTTCTCCATAACTCGATATCATTTGCCATTCAAATGCACTGCTATCTCGGTCAGTTGGTGGTTGTCAGTGTTAACGTCGATTACAAAAACACCAACTGCGGGGAAAAAATTGTTTTACGACAAAATGTTCTGTTTCGACGGAAAAAGGTACTTATTTCGATTTTTTCCATCGCATTTCTTTTTTTTTGTTTTTTTTTTGTTTGCACTTACAGCCAGATTGCGCTTATTGAAAAAGAATGTTTATTTGAAATTGTTTAAATTTTAAAGATTAATTAAATAGTTAAGTCCAGCGCTAAAAGTTGACGTAGCACAAATCAATAAAATAATTTTGTCAATAAAATCCAATTTAATAATTTCGTGGATTCAAAAAAAAATTTTTTTCTTGACATAGTTGGTTTTCGATATAATTTGAACGTTTATGAAAAACATAAGTATGATCGAAAGTTCAACAATTTCTCACTACTGCTACGCAAAAGCAAAGATAGGCACTTGTAAAATGTAACAAGTTTCATTTATCATAATTTACTTGGCCATTAATTTGAAACTGCAGTGCAATTTTGACGTTCAAAAAAATTGTTCCTTTCGTCATTATTGCGCAATTTGTCGACAAGACGATAAGAGAAAAAAGAAACGGAAAAGAAAAGACGATCCCTTTGGACGCATCGTGATGCAACATGACGTGGAAACAAAATAAAAGTGTAAAATCATACTCGCGAAACTTGTAATGCGCAGCGATATCGCAGGCAGCATTGCGATGTCTCACGTACATAATGAAACGGCAATTTCACGATCGAGCATAAAGTGACGCGCTTGGACTTTCGAATGAAATGCTTTGTGATCGCCGGCGATCCAAATAAACGTTGCAAAATTGCACGGTTCGTTACGTCAGTGTGTTTTTGTGCGTACTCGAGGCCGTAAAGCTTAGAACGCGACGCTCGTTAGAAACTTCCGGCAATTAGAGAACAGACTCCTAGAACAGTTTAGCTTAGCGTCAAAACGGCCGCGATTCCGTTTATTACAGTTATCACGCTATCATTCGCCAAATCATTATCATTATTCAATTGAGTCCAATTAACACATTAGGAAACAATCAGGCGATGGCTTTTCACGCCGGTCCCGTTTCATCAACCAAATGAGTATAATTTCACGAGAAATGATGCTCTTTTAAATTAATTTATACGCTTGTGGCAATTTTCGAGTCGAGTGGCTTTTATTTGCACAATTATCGTTGAAAAAATTTAACGCGCGGAAATCGGTAACGACGTTCAGAAGGATTACGGATTTCACGGAATGGAATTTTTATGTAGGTTGACCAGATCGAAAGTTATCAGTCTGGACCCATGGCGCACGATAAAAAAGTGAAAAAATGCAAAACAGAAGACGTCGAACTCAGTCGAAATTCGTCATGGCACATCTGATTAGGACTCGACATAATTTTATCGCAAACTAGTTTTAGTAACTACTTGAATTTTTTATAAAACATTCAACAGGAGGGAATTAATTTTATTTCGAATACACTCGGATTTTGAAATTTTTTACAAATTTTTAGTTAAATAAAAATATGAAAAATGTTTTTGTGTTTTTAATCAAGAAAAATATTAAATTTCTGACAGAAAGATCTTTGAAAAAATATATAATTTTTATATGAAAATATTTGATTTTGATAAAACAACTGACAACTTTTCAATATTCAAAGACGTCATTTTCAAATTTCATCTTTCCGCAAAGAACTGTTCGAGAATGGCCATTCTACAATTAGACATTATTTCGGCGACATAAATCTTTTTTTATTAATTAACTTAATCGTCGTAAGATCAGAGCGAGTTGAACCGTTGCTTCGAGATGATTAATTATACAGAAAACGACCGAAATGAGCGCATTGAATCCATGATAAATAGATCCGCAAGTTGATTCAATTTACTACCCATATTTGCGCTCATATCTCAATTATATAAAACTTTCTGATCGATAGAGCCAAGTTCAATGAATAGACGCTAATTGCGGAACTACTCTCGTATACGTAAACTGGATCTGATGGGGAGATAATCCGTACTCAAAACCGACCGACCATTTCAATGTGCCCCGTGGATTCCATTCCATTCGAGGGGATATTTATATTTTTATTCCGTGGTTAAAGATTGACGCTCTTGACGAACAAAAAGTTTCTCGCGCCAATTTGTTTTCTATTGATCCAGTTTGAATGCAAAAAATGCGCGCGTACGATCGCGGTTAGACAATTCAACACGGTTATTCGATTAAATGATTTCATTAGGCACTCCTTAATTGATCATAATGATGATTTGTGTAACCGTGGCTGTGTCAATTAGAAGTTAAGCGGCAACTTTTTATCCGCGCGCCACCTAATGAAGTGGAAATGAAACTTCTTTACGAAAACATCTTCGACGACGATACGCGAGTAGCTGTTTATTCTTTAAAATAGACACTTTGATTTAAGAAGGAACAAAAAAAAAATAAAAAAAGTGAACAACATGTTAATACGGTAAATAAAAAAGGAATAAATCACTTCTCTCACTGTTGCATATTTCGTAAGTTTATATAAATCAGTATCCTGCTTTATAGTGTGCGAAAACGAACAAACTTTCGTACCAAAACGAAATATTAAAGAATTTAATTCATAATTCTTGCTAATTGTCGTACAGGTGAAAGAAAAAAGAACAACATTGAGCGGGAAAAAAATTACATTCATCCGAAGAAGGTCGGCAACCTCTCGCAATGTCCGAACCATACTGGGTACGAGCTTTCCTCGGCGCGAAGGAACTGTGCCAGTCGGCCGGAAGACTGTGCGACGCCTCGTTGCCAAACGAGACCACCCAGAACTCATTAGTGCTCACATCCAATACAAATGTAGTACTTTTCTTTCTTTCACATAATCAGTGATTGCTTGACTCGTGACAATAATTCTGTGTCTGTCTCAACAATATGCCACACCTATTTTTATCAATTTACCAAAAATAGACAAATATTCAATTATTTTTTAATCTACTTTCATCGCAGTGTTTTTGGCCTGTCTCTGTGTGTAACGTGTAAAAAGAGGCATGTAACATTTGTGCGAAACTCAACTCAGGATAAGAGATATAGAAAGACGAAAAAGAATTAAAGCGATCCATAACTATAAAAGGATTATTATTTTACAATCTAAGAATTATATCGAGCTGAAAAATAATTTGACTTTGACTTGAATTTAGAATCACGATCCGGAAGCATGATTTCGTGTGCATGCAAGTTTCTCTTGATTTTTTTCAGCAACTTTAAGTTGATTGGATCACCGTCCACTTCACACCTTCCCCATAAAAGTAGAACAAAATTTTGCAATTCGAATTTACGAGCACAATCAAGATTACAAGTAGACACATGAAAATATTCTTATGTCTGGAGTCAACTTTTATAGGCCTCACGAGCAGCTCATATGAATATTAGTCGATTGATTGATTGATTGATTGATTGATTGATTGATTGATTGATTGATTCTGATTGTCCCAAAGTTGTTAAAAAAGAGTAGAAACACACATGTGCACAAAATTTCGCATTGTAGTTCGTGATTCCGAATTCAAATCATACTCGTGCTATTCTTGAGCTAGATAAGGCTTATCATCTTTTTTATCTATAGTCTGCTTGACCAACTTTTAAGTTTTGGTCTAAACCTATTGGTATTTCATTTCAGTTTTAAGCTACTTTACCATCATTCAAACAATTGGCAGTGCTTGTATGAGTTATATTCAATTTCAGTCGAGGTTTCCAAAATCAAGTACTATTTACCATTTTTGTCAACAAGTATTTAGGTTTATAAGAATTTTATGATTTATTTCGCATCTTATACGAAATACAATTTAAATTTTTATATGAATATAATATCGTTTGAATGTTAAAAATCTGTTGATTTGATATTTAGCAGTATACAAATATCTACTATACACATCATTTTGAATCAATGAATCTGTAGCGCTTATGAAATATCTCAACATTGTCTTTATACAGTGTAACATTTGGATCTTCACTGAATAGTTTTAGCATCAAGATTTTTCGTAAACCACTCGGTGTCGATATTAAGTTAATATCAAATTTTTATTTGTTTTTAATGTTTTAAATGTTTTAAATGTCTAATTACGTTATACAAAAAACATATTCATAAATTCTTGTAAACGATAAATTATGTTTTCCCTCGTGAATTCGTAGCAACAATTTACTACGCTTTGCTTCAACAAATTTTAAAAGTATCAATTTCTCACGAGCGAAATTTCGGCTACAGAAATGATTGCGCTAATTAAGCACATCGGAAAGCTGATCAATTTTTGATCAAGATAGCGTATTAAAAGAAGATGGCGTTAGCAGGTGGAAATTTGATCGGACCCGGTGATACGAATGTTTAAGATCATCCTGTAATTCATCGTCAAAGTGGTGTCTGCCATCGTAATTTGATCTCAGGCTTAATGAGCTCGCTTCTCATCCCAATGCCCGCCTTATCTCGATTTTTATATCTGTTCTTCTGTCGTTATTACTATAATACACAAATGACTGTAATAAAGTCGGTTACGCCTAAATTACATTAGTTAAAACTCCTCGTCGTCCTTTTTTCTCAGCTTTCAATTTGCCGAAATACGCGTCCTGGCATTAATCGCTCTCATAAAATTAATCCAAACACGAAGCCTACGAAACGGAAACGATCGTTTAAATTGGCACCCAACCTGCATTCGTTGCACAAACGAGGGGACATTTCTTTTTTCGCGTAATCGAAGCCTCAATTAATGTCCGAGCATAGGGGGCCTGTGCTTTGCAACGTCGTAAAATATAATGAATTGTGTATCGCCTTTATTGTTTAACGACTTTTTATCGCGAAAACCTGTTCTATTTCTTGCGATATTGCACTACGCGGCAAGCACAATTCCGGCTCAAATATCAAACCGACTTCGCGCGGGGTGAACGTCTATTCTCGAAATTGCGTGATCAAGAGCGATTTGCATCCTTCTTGCAATACAATGACTAATGAGCTTCGTTAAACGCGCAGAAAAAATTACTCCAATGCTGTTTGAGTGTTCGTGTAAATACGGAACTGATCATAATTAATGATCACATATTATAATGTTTATGCGATAATTACATTCATTTCGCGTGAGATTTTGTGCAATTTACTACAATTGTCGACGCCGTAGATTGATTTAGTTTATGACTTGTTGATGTGCAATACTTTACCTTATTCTCTGAGTTATAATTATTACTTTATCGCCGTCAAAGTATATTCAGCTTATAAATATAAAGGAGACTTTACACTCTTCTTTATATATATATATATTTTTTTTTCTGTACTGTTAAACTGCGGATTACCAACAAGCGAATGGTTGATTTTGTCAACTAAATATCGTCATTACTGATTTTAATTTTCTAAACAAAAATAGTGGCGATGTTCTTATCCAGTTACATCCTGGCATTCAAATAATTAACACTCAACAATGTGTGTTTAGATACGAGCAATTTATGCTAATTCGCTTGCTTGTTTTTGAATCGAACTCGCATCTCTTGAGCTACAAAGCGCGGTAGCCGGGGTCAATATTCGCAAATTGCATGTCTCATTTTTCAGTCGCCACAGCCCAAAGAAAGAACTGATATCTTAAGTGCATATTTTCTCCTTACCGGTTCGCTCTTAAGCGAACTCTCACCGAAACGAAATGAGCTAATATGTGACGATCATGCTGTTTCACGAGATAGCCGAGACACCGAGCGCTCGTAAAGCAGTGTTCAACTACACACACCTACAAGTTTTTGCAAACGCACGCGTAGTGTCATCTCAAGTTTTGCCTTAAAAAGACATTTGACTCATATCCATCGAAACATGAGTAAAATAAGACCAATCCTACGTTTATTGGTCAATTTTACTTGTGTTACTTGAGATTACTCTAAGTACTTGATTGCAGAAAAAAGTTATTCCTAATGTTACTAAAGTGTTTTAGAAAGCGGTAACACACTTTATTTTTCAGACGTTTTGCAAAGTTTTCTTTTCAATTTCCAATAAAAGTAGCAATTCATTTATCAACACAAAAATTAATTTTATAAAGTTACGAAGTACAAAGTTTACATTTATTTTTTCTTGGCGAATTTACTTTTTGACGAGTATATATTTCTCCATCGGAATCCGCTCATTGTTTTCAATATTTTCAGTGAATGATGATTAATTTTAAATTGTAAGAAACTGTTGAACCAATTACACCATTGATTTGTCAATTTGTCCTGTATCGATGTACATTTGGGATAGGCTCGATCGAGGAAAAGTTGACGTAATTGACCGTCGAGGTATCCGTGGTCAAGGTTGCAACGCGCAATGAGAAAGAAACTCCGCTTAGGAGGAGTTAATCACGCTTGCGAACCGGTCGTTGGTGTTGAGTTTCGTCGATAAAACAGCCTCACGTAAATTCCGGGAGAACGTAATTAAGACGAATTCGTCGTGGATCAACATTTATCTCACCGGCGACTCAAACTTCCACGACTTGCTATCTTTCAGTAAAATGACTTTATTCCGAACTCATGCGGCTCTCAGTATATCCTTAGTAATATTTAACATGTTATTACACTAACAAATAATATTAACGAGCGGAGCTTCCACAGAACGTAGACGGTGGTGGGATTTGCTGTGAAATTCGGTCGACTGACTGATGAAGCGAAGCTATCTTCGGCGTTTGTCAAAAATCAATAATTTCATGAGCACAAGCAAAATTCATTACAGTTTCGCTACGCACGTTTTAGCGCCTTGGAACCAGCCTTAAATCATTGTCACAAGTTGCGAAAGTCAATTTTTGGCCGGACGCTTATTGTCAAAGAAAGCGGCGTAATGAATGGAAAAAATAACGCTCGCACCTTTGCGTTTCCTTTTCTTTGTGTTTTCCCGCCTCATTTAGTAAATATTACTGATGCGGAAAGCGTACGACAGGTGTAACGTTTCGGGCTATGCAAATTCTTGTCGCTCGAATAGTTCTCAGACGAGCTCGTAAGACGGATTTAGAAATGCCACGTAAACGTCTTGCATTCCGGCTACACGAAACCTGGTCTTCGTCTTAATTAAAATAATTTAAGGTATTACAACTAAGAATGCAAATTTTTGATAAACACTCGTGAAGATTTCAAACATACAATCTAAAATTTTTACTTTTATTGTATAAAATAAATCTTTTTTTCTTTGTCAATTATTATCGATTACTTATTTATTACTTATTTATAATGATAGACTTTTAATAGAATAAGAGCACTATCTTCGTTGTAATTTTTAAATATCCTTTAACACGCAATGTCTTTAAACTAGCAATCTCCTAGTCTTCGGAAATTGCGTAGAAATGAACATACAAGCCCTAAGGATATTTGAATCTTTCGAATAGACATCGTGCGCAAATCTATTTCGACCAGAGTCAACAGGCAAGATGGTACACTTATTCACAAAATGGATATGGATAATTAAAATTATGATACTCGGTACATGTTTTGCGCTATCAAAGTAACGAACGCATTACTAATTGATAAAGTTACATTTTACAATTTATGCGCATAATGTATGGGAAATTTAATGTACTATAAGAGCTCGTATCGTAAATACCAATTTTCATACTTTTGCGAGCTATCGTTACTATCTTATGTTTACCATGTAATTTAATTAATCACTTAATTACATGTTGAATAATATCGATAGTATTGCTACAATTTCTCTTTCCGTTAATCTCTAAATAACTGCAAAATTTTAATTCAACGTAACGTTTATGCAAATGTAAAAGAAAATGACAGAAGCATTATATTACGGTGCATTAAAATCTAAATTTATCTATTTCAGTATGCAAACATGTATATTTCAATAAGGCGAAAAAGATATATTTGAATTTGTACAGCTGCAAAAGTGTCGTTATGGAGATTGAGTTACGAATGTAGAAATGGCACGTGTGTCACTTGGTCAATATTGCACGAGCTGTCAGTTACCGTCGTTGAAGTGTTGAAATTGAATCTCCCGTTTCTTGTTTCAGGAGCAAAGAAGAGGAACGACGAAGTCACAGCACCTAGAACCATTCACGAAATCCCTGAACGTGTACTAAACTGTGGATTGATACTTCCTGGTAAGTAAATGTTAAAATATTTCTTTTCATCTATCATTCCAAATTTCTTTTTCTCCTTCATTCTGCAAAAAGACAATACAAAAAACAAAGTACAGTCATCTTTTCATATGAACTAAATTTAATATAAAAAAACTGTTTTCAATTTTTTCCGCAAGATTTATAATGACTTTTTTACGTCATTATGATATATTACTCCACGCTTTTCGTGATTTCCATAAAAAAAAGTGGAGATAATGTATTTGAGATCGTTTTTAAATTCGGTTTCGTTGATAGAAACACGTTGACAATTTTCAGAATACATTTAATTATTTCTGCTGATACGAGAGAAGTGAGCTCGTATCAACGAGGGTACTATATCTTCGAGCTTCTCATTTCAATTTCCAGAAATGAATCGTCGAAACTAAATCGCCGTGCGACAAACTGGCAAACAAATGTCGATCGGCCGGTAAAGGTAACGGTATCGCTAGATCGGCCATTAACATATTCATCGGCGGCTGAAAGCTCGACCGGGAAAAAAGGCGCCGCGTGTAAATTCAGTTGATTACGCCGGCACGGCCGTTTTCCGGCTGATTCGCGCCAGTATTCCTCGCGCGTAATTCCCTTCGCGGCGCGAATAATGACGCGCGACAATTGGCGATAAAGCGACGTGTAAATCAGCCTGCAAATGTTGCGAAGCAGTGGCGCGGAATTTCAAGGAACCAACGTGCTCAGGTACGGGGACGAACGTACTCGCACGTAGGTGCAATATAACCC
>JABFOV010005909.1:0-11375 GCA_022817685.1 Aradophagus sp. ZL-2020
CTGTGATGAGCAGTATGAAAATAATATAAAGAGAAAAATATTTTTTTTTTTATAGAGTGGATGAAGTATTTAGTGAAAAGAAAAATTAAGATAAAAAAAAATAAAAATATATTTTTTTAAAAAATTTTTTTTTTTATTTTTTTTTTTTTTTTTTTTTTTTTTTTTTTTTTTTTTTTTTTTTTTCTGAAATTAACTTTTTATGTTTAAAATTAACTGCAGTTAAAACTCTTCGCCAACTCACGTTTGAAATTTCGATATAAAACCAAGGAAAAGAGTGACATTTGAGTCGTTCAAAGTTACGAAAACCATTGAGATTTACCCGTAAAACTGTTTCGCGCGCGAAAACTTGTTAAGCTGCAATCGTTTTCGGGAGATTCGGTGGAACTAATGACTAAGAAGACGATCCTGTCGCGCGAGATAAACAGTCTTGGAAATAACGGCGGCGCTTATATGCTCGCCATGCTAGTGGCCATAAAATTGATAAAGCCATAAATTGTGCGGCGAAATAGTGAAAAACTTGGCGCGAGAAAAGTGGCTTCACCTCTGAGCGGAATAACGCATTGAGATAAAAAAATTTCGCTTGCGCAAACATTAACGGCGACGTTTGCCCGACTGATAATTGCACGTCAACGGTGGAAATCCGACTGATCTGGATTCGTAAACTCAATCATACCTTAACCTAATTATGTATTAGCATAGAATAACGCAACGTATTATACAAATGATACTGCAATAATAATTATTCTACTCGCTGTCAATAAATTTACTGGAAAGTTATTCGGTAATTATTCACTGCGATGCATTATCAATTGTAGCTGCAATTGAGCAATGGTAGATTGTCTAATTGATCAATCGCATAATTAAACATCTGATTAAATAGCTAATTAGCAGGTGAAATAGTTCAATATTCCCTAATGAGTTACCGTAAATTTTCTAATAGAAGTTGATCTATTGTGATATGAAATGAAAAAAGGTAAGTATATTGTACTCAAATTTGCAATACGTACAATTTGATTTAGTTTTATTCAATAGTTTACTTTATTATAAGGGTAAAAAATTTACGAGATGTTGGAAAATAATACCGAGAATTGTAATGAATTTAAGCTGTAATTCCATCGTTTGTAGGATAATTTTAGTAGGTTTTCATCACGACTCTAAATAAGTACTGAACTTAAATCTAAACCATTTTCGAATGAATTCAACTAAATGATCATGTTGATTAAACAAATTTCTTTGTCAATATAACGAATTTTTTTTAACGTAAAAAAAATATTCATAAACTGTATTAATTAAAGAATATTGAGTTAAAAAACGCAAAGCTAATGCCTTGGCGTATTAAAACGTTAAAGATGCCACGAGTCGAAACTTTTTAATCCTCACAAACGTCTCACGCAAGTTGGGACCAAAGGGGGATTACGTTTTAACCAGATTCAATGAGATTTTCAGAACGTATAGCTTTCATAGTTGCAGCTACTAATTATAACGAGATCTAATCTCCTCGGATAATGAGGATAATTCAAGTCGTTAGTTCGAAGGGCATTTTTATTCCACTAGAAAATAAGTCATCCACTAAAACGGAGAGCGGGAATTCATTTATTTATGACTAGTCTTTTACGTTCTTTACCAAACAAAAGCGATGAATATTGAAAATTTTGTATAAGCGCCAACAATATTGGCAGGAAAATCGCGCGACCAAGGTTATTAAAATAAGAGGAGAAAACTCAGCGAGGAAAGAGAAGATTTAATACCTGTTAAGGCCATTCAGAATCTATTTGGAGTGATTATTATTCATAGTGGATATGCGGAGGTGGCGCTATCTAAAGACCCATTCCGGCACATTCGCGAGCTAAAAGCAATAATAGCTCTGTTTACATTCATCGGAATATTGAGCTCATACGCATTGCTTTTAAAGTAGATACACAAACAAATATTATCTAACGTGTATGTGTTTGCACGTCCGGCGGGGATAAGATCATGCTTCGTGAGTCAAACTGCAATGAAAAATGATGGAAAAGTGGCTATGAAATAATCAATGTTGTTCGAAGAATAGCCTTTTGATGACGATCTAATTGGTATTTGTAAAGACACGAAATAATTGATTGATAGAATCGATTGATTAATCAATTCAAAACTACCTGGTGATGTTATGTTTCATTGACCTGAAGATTATATTGAAAAAAATGTTCCCGGTACGTGCATGAAAATAAACTCGATTATCTTTAATTAAATAGATGAATTTTCATTTCAGATAAATATTTTATTGAAGAACATTATGTTATTCAATGAAAATAAAATCTAATTAAAAAGGACAGTTTAAAAAGTGCAAAGTTAATTCTAACGAGATTGTCAACATAACCTGCATGTGATCACGTCGGTAAAACATCCTGCTTTACCGACAACACTTTTCATTCACAACAGCACCTTATAATTAATACAAAAATCACATCTGTCAATGCATTTGGTGATATATAATATATATATATTTTCATAAACAGTAAAATTATTCAATCGTTATTTAATTTAATCAACCTCAATCACCTAAGCCCGCGTATTTCAATTTTCGCATCTCATTCGTTACGTCTTGCGTGGAACTCAGTTGAACTAAGTACGTACGCGGAATTCCATTGACTTGGCTCGTTGATTCAGTTGACCCGTAAAAGCGAGCGCGAATTCCAGAGCGATTCGCGAATCTCGATTCGAGCAGGGCCGTCGCTGTTGGTCGAAATTTTCGCGAATAACCCGCGTTGAAAAAATGTGGGCCGCGAACTCCATTGCAATGGCGTGCGCAAAACCCGAGTGCGGCGCTTCCTTTCTGCGACGCTTTTCTAGGACAAGGTCAGCTGAATCGATAGCAGTGCGCGAAGGATAAGTGACAGGTCATTTTGAGCTGCTTTTTCCAATTAGAAATTGGAATCGAGTGTTTCGGCTCTTTAATAATCTGGCTCGACAGAGTGATGGAGTGTCGGTTGCAAGCCGGACACTCTGCGAAATTCCGTTAAATTAGTTGCTTTGATTGCTGTCCGACCATTGGAAAATAATATTTGTTTTCCGCGAGAAATTCAGTGTTTGTAATAAACGAAGATAAATGTCAAGTTTTCTGTTTTTTAATGTAAATTATTGTAAGAATTATAATTATCTTTTCGTGAATATTGTTACGTCTTTTGCAATTGTGTAATTTAACTTAATTCAATAAGATGTAATATTCTCAAAATGTTGATATGATTTAAGTTTCCCAAAGAAAAGAAATAAAAAAGGGAAATAAAATGAAGTTGTATTTTTTCAATTCAAGTGTAAAATCGTGTAGATTATATAGAAAAAGGGAAAAAATCGCTACCTAAGAGCATCACCTTTGACGTCGAAACACCGGTAATTCCCGAATAAACTGCTGCAAATTCGCCCGGCACTTTGAGAAGTTCCTTCCGAAGCTCAAAGCGGCGGATCCATTTATTTACGCGAGGCGCAGTGCATCGTCCGCCCGGGTCGGACTCGCCTAGATGGCAGTGATACCGTGAACTCAAAATACACCGCAACCACGCACCGAGGGACATAACTCCTCTGTGAATTCTCTCCCGGTGGCAGGCCAGATTCCCAGGCAAGAAATGTGGCCCCGTAAAAACAAGTGTCTTAATGTAAGACGATTTTCGTCGACATTTTTTCCTCGCCGTGAAAACGACGGCGAGCATCGTAATAAGACTGTAAATGTCTGCGGATGAATCATCGGTACTTATTTCAACTCGCGCCATAATTTTCAACGCGAATTCTGCCAACGGACCCTTCAATCAACGCAACGTATTTTACTACGGCCTTATTGTAGTTGTAATAAAAACGTAGTTGAATTTCCGCTCGAATATTTATGCGGTGGTGTTGGTGTGAGAAACGTTTGTAATTAGAGTGCGTAAATTAAATACGTGCGTGAAGTTTGTCATGACGAGAAGGCCACGTTGACTTGGAAACAAAATAAATCTCAGATATAGTTATCTTGAGAACGTAGAACTGAATTATTATTTTATTATCAAATATTTACGTAATAAAATTAATCACTGTTTGAAGGAAAACTTGCGAATAGAAAATCACCAAACAATTGTACCTCTAACGTAAATAAGAGCATTTGACCTTGACTTGACCTACAGAGGGAACTGATTATTAATCTGATGTTGTCCTGAGAGAAATATTGAGTTTTTCAGGAAGATTAGGGAACTTATGTATCAAACTTGGATACATGCAATTTTTATTTTAAAAGAAGAACAATTTATCACCACCTAAGCGGGAATGTTATCGCGTTATCCCACATTCACACTTTCCTCTTAGATTTTTCTAACATTTCAAGGAGAAAACACAGGGATATCGGGATTCAAAATAAATCAGCGAGCAGCGACTTGTATCGCAAAATCGCGAATCATTAGTGCGCGTGCTCAGGAGAATCGTTTCGGATTTTCTGTCTCCATTTGAGATATGAATGCGCCGGCTTTCTCGTTATCGGCGCGCTGATCGGCGCAAACGGAATTACAGTTTATCGGTGAGTCGGCCGGAAAATTTCGCAGCCGATACCCAATTTCATCGCGGACTTGATTTCTCATTACTGCTCGCGGAAATTCCGACGTCGCTTCTTGCCAAGTATACGACCGCGCGTTTCTTCCTTTTTCGATTTCGCGGACCTGACTTCCACAACGCAATCTCCGCGCGGAACGATATTCGCGCGCCAACTAGACGTTCGAGCGGAAAATATCGTCGCAGCTGGCGCGCAATTCGGACTTTCTTATTCCGCAAAGCAATGCCAAATATTTTGTGATATTAAAATATGATATTAACATTGAAAACCATTACGTTGTACTTTAAAGAACACTTATGGCAATATTTTCGGTCTAAATTCTTTGGCTTTGTTTAAAATCTATACCGAAATTATTTTAGCTCGCTTACAGGCAGAAAAATTTTTCAATTGATTTTCCTATAAATTTAGTAAAGCGAACTTATAAGTGACCATCTTGAGTATTTCCGATAAATTTATGGGAAGATATTATGTAGTTTCTAATACTCGTGCTTTAATTCGGGGAAAAACTTGTATGAACTTTAGAACGAATCATAGAGACTTCACAATTTTTCCCATAAATTGATTGAACAAATTTAGGACTGTCACTTATAAGTTCACTTTCCTAAATTTATAGGAAAACGTACTGTTAACTTTTCTGCGTGTTTCATTGATTCTTGATATACTTGTGTGACTTAATACTTTTTTATTCGTTTATAAATTATTTTATTAGAGAATCTTTATCAGAGTCTATATTACTACGACTCGGTAATTCATTTCGGCTAAAATTAATATTTTTTATCATAAAAGTTTCAGCCCGAAATATGACTAGAAAATAAAAAAACCTACAAACTATAAAGTAGTTGAAAAAAAAACAAAAAAAATACGAGCAAGAATGTTTGCAGCAATTTCGGAAACAAAACATCTGGGTTAAAATTACTTCGAACGAAACTCGTAATACAATTTTACTTAAAAGAGGAGCCCGCTGCTGCTTGGAGGAAAAATTGCTCCGCTCGCGTAATTTAAAGGACTTGAGATTTTTCTACGAATTAAACTCCATCGAAAACATAATTGCACGTGTTTTTTCGAAATAAAAGCGAAGTAAATTCACGAAGGCTGTTTAAGTTTTAATTAAGTAATCTTGGTACGCAAACCATAGAAGTTGGAAAACCATACTCACCCCCGGGACTCCGTGCGCCGACTATAAATTCCACGGCAACCTGCAAAGCAAAGGAAATAATTATTTTATTAAAGTTTAAATTACTCGTTACTATTTACTCGGCTGATTTACGTTCGAACTTTAATTCCGTGCCATCGTTGATCGAATTATTTCGTGGAGAATTGCTTGTCCGCCATTAATTAGCAGCGAAGTGTATTATTTTCGAAATTTTTATCAATTTGATTTTAATGGTTATTAATTTTCGATGGACGTTAATGATCGAAATTATCGTTTAAACGTCCGGTAATAACATGATTATGTTGTTAAGTGAAATATAATTACAGTGTACGTGTAAGGTAAATAATAACATGAAATTGTGTGCAATAATAATGTGAAGAATGAAACAAAAATAAGTAAATAAAACTGCAGGTTCCTTGATGCAAAGAGTACAAGTAAATAAGAAACGTGAATGCTCGCGAAAATGAATGCGGACGAATTTGCAGAAAGTGCAATTTGCAAAAGTTGCACAAATAATTATGCACGTTTCAGGTGCAAAAGTGTTCGGAACGAGCGCGGCGAAAGGTGTCCCTAAATTATTACCGTTAATCGCAAACACGCATTTGAATATAACCTATGGACTAATAATTATGCAAAATGCTCCGAGCTGTTTGTGTTGGATAACAAAAATCAAACTGGATGAAATATTAATTAACCATTGTCTGCTTAAGCAGTTTTAAAATAGAGTTCTTTCGTCTGATTTCAATTGAACTTAAAAATACGAAGAATTGAATATTGTATTTGTTGAATTGTTTACTTTTCGCCATTACTCTCATTTGCAACACAAAAATTAATTATTATTGTGTTACATGTCTGAGTAATTACTGACATGAAGTAGTCTTTGAATGTTTTATATTGATTTCAATATGAAAAGTTTATTTAAATGTGTATCAAAATAAAATAAAGAAAGCATTGAGTAAAAAAATTAAAATAAATTAGATTTTTCTTACTCCCCCGAGTAATAAAATTTACGGTCTCAATTTGATCAAAAGTGACAAACCAAAAAACGGAATGGAAATAATCAAAATTAATTAATTTCAGATCAAAAGAAGATAGAAATTTGATCCTCGAATAAAATTTAATAATTAATGAATTCAATTTTATTCACAATTATTGATTTAGATTTTCTCCTATTTTGATCTGAAACAAATCAATTTTAATCATTTCCTATCCGATTTTTAGTTGGTCACATTTGATAAAATTTAGACCTAAATTTTTTTTACTCGGGCTGAAATATGGAATTGCTAATACGAAATCTATTAAATTAATACGAAGAGTTTATTAAGATAAAAACAAAATTAATACCAACGAAATAACAAATTAGAATTCACAATCAACATAACTTACAAGTCCAACTCATGACGACGCACATTTCTTGACGACTTAATTATAAAAAAATGTTCAACACAAAATCGTTTCGACAACGTTTGGCGACGTGATTATGTCGGATTCTGAAAAGTAAACGAATTTGAACAGTTTTGAAAAGCAGCGACTTGGCCGTCAGTACTTGAGGCGAGTTCAAAGTTCGACAGCGCGTTCGGCACATGAAATGCGCGGTGGCCGTTTGCCAGAAAGGTCATAAGTCGGCGCGGAAATTTCAGCGCGCGCGAAAGTTCGCGTAATGTCAATGTACTTGCGATTCGCACTACAAAATTTTGAATCAGCTTATATCCCGCCTGGCAAGCGGCCAATCAAATGCGTCCCATCGATTTTCAAGTTGATTTCATTTGCAACGACGTTACTACAATGCAATTTTATTTATTTATGATTTAAACCTGCATTGCATTTTATTATTAATAAGCAAATCTTTATATCATTAATTACTTCAACATATTATATTTGAGTCTGGACGAATAAATTAATCTACAAAATACTCATTAGCATAAAAAAAAAGTTTATACGAATACATCACGAAATTCGAAGGCAATTTAAATATCATTTCAATAGTTTATTTCTCCAATACATTGTATGAAAATTCAATTAGTAATAATTTTGTTGTCGCGAACAGGTTGAAAGTGCAATCATTATAAAAAAGTGCATTGTCAAATATTCATGAATTAATAATGACATGATAAGAGGAATTTTCACGGATTACACATAAAAAAAAAAGAAAAAAAAGTTAACAAGATGAAAAAAGTATTGAATACATGTATATAATTTTGCATGGTAATCGTTTCAGCAGACAATCCACGTCGATCGCGGTAATGCAACTGAAACATTCGCTTGCCGACGACTCTTGACGAAGTTACACGAGACGGCGTTAATTACACTTAAAAGTTCCTTCGCCGTGGATGAAAAAAGCGCCGAGTGCCAATTACAGAGCGCCTATCGAGGCGAAATTTTAAATTGCGCCGTATTAGCAACTTTATCTTCGATCCTCATTATTTCGCCTAAGAAAAGGTCTTCCTTTTCGTGAGAAATCATCGACAAAATAAGGTCCCTAACAAATACAAATACTTTTCGTCCGTAATGAGAAGAAAAATGTGTACCAAGTTTAATAATCAAGACTAAATCACAGAACAATTTTTTTACTTTTCAGATACAAGAAAGAATATCATATTGTGATAAATTCAAATTTAAGAAAGTGAAAATAATATATAAAACAAATTTACTGCTTATACTTTAATATTTAAAACAATAAACAAAAATAAACAAATATAATTAACAGAACAAATGTGTAATTGTATGGATTTAATGTGGACGTTAGTCTGAGAAATTTATTTTTACTGCACGCAAAACAGAATCGACGGAAAGAGAGGAAGAATACAAAAGAAAAAGAAACGAATCGTCAGCATTCGCAGGAGGTAACATAACCGATGAGTCACATGCATCTAACCAAAGTCATTGTACGTACAATGTGTCCTTAAATTACTACATCTATTAAGCAACATATAATTCCACTTTCTTTACTGATTAATCACCTTGCAATTTTTTAACACTTTATTCAATCGTGGCACAACCTTAAACACGCTTAATTGAAAACTATTCGCACGTTGTAATTTTCACAATTTCCATGTATCCCGTATTTTTGCAACTTTGCGCGCCATCTTTTTGCGACTCGAAATAAAGCAGTTTCTAAAATTTACATTTCCGCTGAATAAATAACATGTTTTGATAATTATATCTATTCTTCGTTTCGAGCAAGCGAAACTTGTTCTATGAAAGTCTGAATAGATACGCTGAATTTGAATAACTATCACATTTATTTTACACGAAGGCCGGTTTTTTTCCCCTCTATCTCTGGTTTTTCTCCTTTCCGAAAGGCACGATTTTGTTGTCAACGCGAGTACGTTTGAAGTCAACGACGAAACAATTTCACGGCCTCTTTTTATATTAATATACAACGAGCGTTCTAACGAGCCAAAGAAATTACGTTGAATTAAAAATAAATAATTCGACGTGTCTGGAAAGGCCGGCGAGGTTTAAGTTTTCATGAATCGTGCTAGCATCGTGAGCGTTATGTTTTCAAACGAAAGCGAATTTCAAATGCTCAGGTTTTAAGCGGCAACAAAATTTTTAGCTCGCTGAGTAAGAATACCCCGAGGCTATTTTTTCCATTAATGCGCGAAATAGAATTCGGAATTTCTTTTTTTCGGTTTTGTTTAAAAGATTTTTTATTTGGTGTAAACAAAGAAGTAACTTTTATACATTCAATGAAACTTGATAATTTTCTTCCATTTCCATGTGGAATCTTAAATTAAATTATAATTTTGTTTTCCAATAATTTTTGGTAAAAAAAAAAAAAAAATTATAAAAGTAGCAGCTAGAAACCCTTTTTTGACAATATATATGTTCTAATATCTGGAAAATATTTCAAAAATATAAATTTATAAGAAATTATAACTTTTTGTCCTTACATGTATTTAACGATAAAATTGAAACCGATGAAAATATTACTTATGGAATCTATTTGAAGGTAAGCTGTGCTCGTATATACAAAAAAATTCCTATTTAAAAAACTGCTTACATTTTCATAATTATTTATTCTTCAAAGTTATGAAAAAAAACTTCACGAAAAAATGGTTAGAAGAAACATAACATTTTTTCTTCAAATACGGACTTGAATAATGAAAATTCATTTGAGCATAAAATTTATGAGTACATTTTTATAGACAAAAAATTTTGCCTTCGGGATAAAGAAATAATTAATTACACAACTTATTAAAAATAAAGGCTACGTCATTGAATTGTAATAGTTTGAATAATAACAGCATACTTCCAATGACCTTTTTTCATGGATCGGAACAAAAACAATACTGAAATGTCAAGATATTTTGACTTGGACGAACTAGATTGATTTTCCAGGCCAGTTGTTGCGAATAAACAAATTGTTTTATCTCCATTTCCGTACTTTCATTGCTTAAAATAACATATCTCTTTGGTTCAGAATTCTAGCCATACTTTTTCGTCAAAAACCCCAGTATTTCAAGCATTCTTCATAAAATTCGTTTCCACAAAACCGTATTATCTATCATCTAAAAAGCGATTTTTTTTTTCTATTTTCCTTGCGTGTAAAAACTTTTCGAATTGTTTCAACTGTGTTACGTTATGTCAGGCGTAAACTTGGCACCATTTATAGAATATTAAATAAACGATGCACCGCTTTATTTTCGTTCTTACTTCAAACAAACGTGGTTGAAATCAAATTATGTAACATGTTACAGTGATGACAAGGAGGATGAAATGTTCGTCATAATAGACGTTTCAATTTTCCAGTTTCCTTTTATATTTTTAACACGAGAAATGAAATTCCGACATTTTACTGGTTACCACGTTATACTAAAAAAAAAAAAGCTAGCATTGAACCAGAATTCAATTATATCTGGGAAGATGTTACTTTTCTTTTATATAGAATATTTTCTTTTTCGTATTATCTTTCCAAGTATAGATAGGCTTCTCCACACGAGATCTTGAGGCGATCCATAAATCAATGCTGGAAATCTCGTTTCTAAAATGACTGATTTCGCTTTTGACGAAACAAGCTCACGCTAGTGGAAGGTCTTTAACGACGACGATTGCTCGTGCGTGCTGCTTCCGTTGCACAAACTTGTATCTACGCGTGTGCGTGTATGCGTTCAAACACCACGAAACAGCATATCCGTATCTCGTACCGTCCGTCAAAAGTTTCATCTGCAAATAAACGGTAGAACACGTGTCCGTATTGTAGGATTTGTTATTTTCGAGCGACTTCCCATCTCGTGTCTTTTATGCTTATTTTTCATCTATATATGGTGAAACAAAAGGAACGATGCGAAAAAGAATTGAAAAAAAGTTTTCAACTCTCTGCATTGAGAGAAATAGATATTCAAAGTGATTATCCAGATAGTCAATCTAGATAGTTAGAAAATAACTGATCATTTTGACTACATATATAGTTTTTTGTCATATTTCATAATTTCAGTATTCACATTGATTATCTATGAATGTGAAGTTTTCCACGTGGAAATATCCACATGATTCGAACTTTTGAAATATTCGAACAAATTTGATGTATATTTTAACAATAAACTCAAAGTATATACATACACTTCAAGCAAATTTTAAATACATAGTTGTACTTCACATATTTTATTTAATATTTTCCAAATTTTATATCGTGTGGATATTTCCACGTGGAAAACTTCACATTCATGA
>JABFOV010005910.1:0-11375 GCA_022817685.1 Aradophagus sp. ZL-2020
AATAATAATAATAATAATAATAATAATAATAATAATAATAATAATAATAATAATAATAATAATAATAATAATAATAATAATAATAATAAACGTAGTATTAATTATTTGTAGTTTTGTTTTTATCATTTTTATTTTGTTACTAGTTAAAGATTCATTTTAAATTTTAAAATTTCATAGAAAGTTGTAAAATATGCAGTTTGAAAACTTAGACTACTGATTGAAATCACTCCAGACAATCAATTACTGGATGATCAGAATAATTATAGTATTATAAATCTTGATTTTATTATCAGTTAAACAATTTAAAAGCAATTAAATTTATTATCTTGAAATGTATAGATCTATTTCATCCAACATAATTTGAATCCTGATGTTATGCATGTTATATTTAATAGCAGTTATTCGCGATTGAATCGAGTACATATATTTTATATTCCATTCGATTAAACAGAAACAAAAAAGCTGACATAAATTTTAATCACAAAGCAGTTTATTATTTTGTTAGTAAGATCGCTGTCGAGAAATTAAGGGACCTTTTTTGCGATCAGCGGATTGTCTAATAGCATTTCTATAACACGTCAACACTCATCAGAGACCAAATTTTTCTGCAATTCCCTGTAGTGAAAAAACTTGTTGAAAATTTCATCAATTATCAGTATAAACAAACATCCTACGGTTAGTAGGCCTTTGACATTTCCAATTATTAGTTGTTGAGTTTATAGATAATTTAAAAAATGATTTGTAATAAGTTTCATAAATAAATTATAAATTATAGAATAAGTGAATAAAGATTGATAAGAGTAGATGAATGTAAAAAATTTCAAATGAATGTTTTTTATATTTTAAGAACTTAAATTTTGTGCTCGCGGAACGCGTATTGATTCTAGTTCATATAAAATCAAATGGAATTCAAAACATTGCCAGCAATCAAAGACATCGCACCCGTAGGGCGCGCCACATTCATCTAGTACTCTAAAAAAAGTATCTTCGAAGACATCAAGGCACTTATTGGTTTCTTTTTCTATTGAAAAATGTCTTGCAATAAAACGTACAAAGACATACATTGTCTTGTCTGTTAAAAGTTACTTCAAAGACACTCCTTTTTGTTTTGTACCAGTGGGGTTTTTTCACGAGGATTTTTTTCAGTATATGAAACCTCGCGCTTTGATTTTTTTCTTCACCGGTTACGTGCGGACATCATTGTAATTAAATTTGTTATAATTTTATTATTACATGGAACTAACTGTGTTTGTAGCAATTAGTTTTTGTTGGCGAATAAGCTGATATTGAATACATTTTTGCTCCGAATGATGATTTGCTAAATATTGAACGGTAGCTTTTATCAATTATCCTTGTAACATTTTCCCGCAGTTTTATAATCGACTTCTGGTTTTATTACATTATAATGTGATATAATTAAATGTTTTGCAAACAGACAGTACTTTGACCCGAGCGGACATTTGAAAATTTTTATAAGCTTGGTAATAAAATGTGCATCTTTTCTGCAACATATTTTACGATTACTTGAATAGACAGAAATATCTTCGTTATATAATATTGTAAATGCTCGTTAAATGACAATAATTATTCAAAATCAAGGAGTTGAAAAATACATGAACGATTATCCGCTTGTCTTAAAAAGTTAACTACAACCACGTTTACTAAGCACAGATTAAAGGAATATACATTATTTACAAGAATGAGATGTCTCTATGATGTTAATAATTCCGTTACCGTCACTTGGAACGATCAATCGTATAATAACTTGATGTTTTCGGCTGATTTCATGTCCGTTCGCTTGACGGAATGTCCAAAGGAGACGCACAAAACCGTTCGCGGGAACTAAAGAATTTGTGGAGATTGAATTTTTGAAATGGACCGCCTTCGATGTCGTCTGGCAGACAAAATGCTAAGGGGATAATGAGAAGAGGCAGTGGCTCGGGGTGGTAATAAGGTGACTCGAAGCGCCGACGGCATGCTAGTCACGTTTCTAGCCACTGACAGCTGCGGCTTATACGTATGACGTGGTATCAACCCCAAATTTGCCCCGACTCGACACATCGTGTCACCGCGCTTCCAAGACCATTGAACGCACTCAAATTCCACCTGTCACCCGCCGACTACTATCAAACTCTCATCCTCACGACTACACCTTTCTCTTTCCATTCCTGGCTACCCATTTACTTCATTGGCTTTAATTTATGAGCTCAACGGTGGCTCGCGTCTTCCTCGGGCCGCAAGGCGTGTAAAAAATAGCAACCAAGCGTTGCACGCGACTGACTGAAACGGAAAATTAAAGATCAAGAGTAGTAACAATTCGCCGACATAGAGAACAACCTAGTCGTCGAGACCTTGATTTCGCAGTTTGAGTCATCGCCCCTCGCTTGCGTAATTATTGATTTTCCGCCCTGGCCTAACTCTCCCCTAACTTTCTAGACAGAGAGGCCACCGAGGAGTAAGAGAGCCGAAAATGCCTTTTGTCCCCTTCTCGAGGCGCATAACGCACGAGGGGTAAACCGATTGCGCTCATCAATGTTTCAATGGACTTCTTGCGCGCGTGTGCTCATACCAATCTCGCATGCAAGACAGAAGTAACCATTGTTTAACAACATTACCAATGTCATGGGTTAAATGAGATCACTATCGTCGAGCAAATCATTGGTACAGTCTTAAAGTTTATTTCTTGAGACCAAAAGAAAAACAAAAACAAAATCGTTTCGGACGCGTGCAAATAAAAGGGATGGTATATCGAGAAATGTAATTTTCCGCGAGGGATAGGCCGAACCAAACGGAAGTTATTAATTAACAGGTTAGTACGATTGGTACTCAATCGTTAGTTATACTATATAAAGTTGCAGACACGTGGTTTGCAAGAAATAATTGCAATCACCTAATAGGAATAAGTTTAAGCCAAGCTTTTTCAAGTAATAGTTCATAGTTCGCGTATTTAGATATTCGTTTCTCGTACTTGAAATATTTTACAACTCAAGATGATCCAGCACTGATAATAATAATTGAATGTTTATCCAGCACTGATAATAATAAACTATTTTTTTATCATTTTAAAAACGTGTTTTTGTTTATTTCTTCGCCGACTTAAACACTTATACCGAGATTTGTTTCAGATTAAAAAGAACGTTATGGTTGCTTTCATTCAGTATGGCGACGTGTGATAATATAAGTAACGTGACATGGCAGTAAAGCTTGAGTACTTACCTCGGCCGATGCTAGTGGGCGACATACACAAGCCAGATCTACTGCTGTCGAAGGCCGGTCTTTCGGACATTTTCATCACGTCCTGCTGCATGGTTGCACCTGTCGCCGGTACGCCTTCTTCCACGGTGGGGCTCTTTGCAGTTGTTGTAACTGTAATCGTCGTTGCGGCTAAATTATTACTTATTGAGTTGCTGACGGTGGTTGACTCGTTGCTGGCCCCGGCAGTTCCAGTGGATTTATTAGTAGCGACTTTGGTGGTGGTTCCACTAGGAATGTTTCCACTGGTGGTGACAGCCGCGACACTGACGACACCTTCGCGCGCTATGTCTTGGATGGCGCTAGCCGCGCGCGAGCCCACGCCCGCGGGTTGCAGAATTGTATATTGTTTGGATGTATTGATATCAGGTGAGGCGACGGAAGTTAGATTACTTGTCGGGCTTTTGCTGTTTAATGGATCGGAGACGGAGTCGTGTTGGATTTCCTCTTTTGGAGACTTCAACTGCAACAGAGATATCGACGAAGCGTGCTTCTCCTCCGCTGATGGTGGTGACAAGCCTTGAACGGGCGTGGGTATCGTGTGACCTGGTGTGGGATATCCCACGAATGTCGCTGATGCCGGATACGGGCCGATCGGGGGTATGGTCGACGAAATGCCCGGTGTCGATGCTGGGGTGATTCGATTAGACTTTGAGTGGTCCGGGTTGGGAGGCTTGAATGCAGATGTCGCGGAGAAGGGCGAGCTACTGGCGGTCAGGGGCGAGCCCGTGGGCGGTGTCCCGGATGGACTGACCTTCATACTGGACTCGTATTGTCTCTGGTAACTCGTATACATAGGTTGCTGTTGTCGCATGTTAGGCGATCCGTTATTCTTACATAATCGCTCTTTTTCACTCTCGTTGTTACATTTTTCCCGCTCTGAAATATCCTTGTCTGCTGAAGGATCCGACATGTCTATCTCCAATTCGTTAGATGATTCATCAACGAGCTCGTTAAAATCTGGTTGTTGGTACCGGGAGTACCGCTCGTGCCTGTTCTGCAGATGCTCGTGGTTGCGTGCCTTTGCTATGATTTTGCCACCGGCAGTCGATCTAGACTTCATGTCCTCAGTCTGATCAGTGTTTACTTGACACTGCATCGCCACACTGTCGTTGTCCATTGAATAATGATCGCAGTCTTTCTTGATCCTCTGTGAGCATACCTGCTTATTGCTCTGTAATTGGTTGCGAACAGTACGATCTTGTTGACCACGAAGGGTTATGACGTCCTTCAAGGAGCAACCGGTGTCGTTACTGGTCGTTGACGATGTGGATATCGATGACGGCGATAGCTTTGGATTGTCTTTTTTCTCTTCAAACAGATTTTCGAAGTTGGATTCGTATCTGTCCTCCTCGGAGCTAGCGCGATTGTACATCGGGCCCCGTGGACCCGGCCAGCTTCCAGATAAACTCTTCAGTGCAGCCTCCGTTTCCCGGATCAGTGTTTCGTCGTCTTCTGGCTCTTCGGAATTTTTATTGCTTTTCCTCGCGGAATTGTCCGAGTTATTCTGCGTGAACACCCTTTTCTTCTGCGGCAGCGGTATGATCTTAGCCGGATCTCCTTCCACGCACTTGCGAGATTCGTCGTCACGTATAATGCTTTTCCTACGTCGTTTTGCACTTACGTCAGCGGTTTCCATATCCACCTGATCGTTATACTGACTTTTCTTACAGCTACTGTTCAGTTGAGCGAGTTGTAGCTGCTGCTTGGATTTGGCCGTCGTGGACTCTGCCTCCAGCTTTCGCTTTTTGAGATGGGCCATCGCATTTTGACCACCCGGCACGCTTGTCAGTTCCACCCTGGAACAGAAAATTTCCAGAGCTTGTCTGTGCAGTTTTTAGGACATGATCGAACTAGTGCACACACCAGTCACTTATGATACATTGAAACCTCTAATCGATTGAATTTATCAATATTGTAACCTCGCCTCAAGACATTATCGGATGAAACAAATTCGGTAAAACTAGTAGAGCATAATTATCTGTGACATGTCAATATTTAACATATATTAGTATCTGACAATCCTTAATTTCTTATAAATATTTATATATATATATGTAAAAGGTTATACATATATATAAACTTATATATGTATATATATATATATATATATATATATATGTTTGTGTAAGTAATCCTGTCTCTCTTCTTCGATTGATTAAGTATTTACCAAAACCGCTGCCAAGCGCTTGCTTCGACCTTGGACAATAATCACAATTCACCCCCATACGTCGCGCTAAACAGCGTCCTCGAGCATTTTTAAGCGTAGCTAACTGACACACATTAAAAGCGTTCTCGAGTTAAAACATCGTCTCACATGATCGATTGTCAATGCCACGTTGTCGCTGAACGGACTGCAGCGCGGCGAGCGCAGCGCGCGAATGTGGCAGAGTGCGCGCACGGTCAACTTTTCCGGCGCGACAGAGGCGACAGACAGCGACGCGGCCTCCTCGTCGAAGCGCTCGAAAACTACTGCGTGCTGTATCGAAGGGTAGTACCAAACCAAGTCGTGGATGCTCGGAGGTGGCGAGCCAGTCGGCAGTGGTTCTCGTTGGTGGGGCTGCTCTTTCCTGCGCGAATGCCTCGAGTTTGACTCGTCCTTGAGGTGGGGGCGGGTCTGCGCACTGTCCACCCCCAAGGCGCGCGAGACCACGACTCGCGGCCACGGCTGCCCCTCCGAAGCGAAGCCAAGTGCTCGGCAGCACCCTTTGCGCAAATTGCCACCACCATCGTGTCATTCTCGGCCTCCCATCGCGAGAGACACGAAAAGTAGACAAGAAGGAAGGACTCGGAGCTCGACGTCCCTCGATGTACGTGGCGGCAGTAGCAGTGCAGTTCGTAATTACTCGCTGAATTCCGCGTTGCAACGTGTAGAGTAACCCAAGCTTCTTTGCGAACCGCAGTCTCGGGGCCCATCGACACTTGCGGTGCAAAATTTACTGATCAAGATTTATTGCTCAATGAATCTGCGGGTTCGTCAGTGCCGGATCACTTTTAGGCTGCTGCTTATAGACTGCAAAAAGAGGTAGAGAAGCAAACAAAAACACGCGGTAGGCCTGGCGGTAAGCCATATGCAAGATACATGCAACTTTAATGACAAAAGTTTTGTTAGTTGTACAACTGTAAAGGTACCTTCTATTGCAGTTCAATGGATGCTACAACGTGCGCACGCAACGATCAAGACATTTGATGGTATAAGACTCTTACTTTTGCCGACTTGAGTAGTAATTGAGTAGTTTGCATAACAGATAAGTCTTTGATGACATATTTTTTATGCCTTTTACAATATTAACGTATCCCGACCACGTGGATAAATTAACGTGAGAGACTGAATGAAAGCAAGTTTTACCGAGTGACATTCTCTTATCATCGATTAAACATTCAAGCGCTCTAACGTTGTTCGAATCTTTATTTTGTTTATTCTTCGTAAGATGGAATGTTGCCGCCTTGTTACAATTGTTCGCTACGCTCACGTATAACTTAAACTATAATTAATCATCAATATTATACTTGTAAGCAGCATATACGACCTGATTTCTCATCATTAATTTGCAGATAGTTACTTGAATAGTGTATTATGACATAACAACATTTCCATGCAAATTTTCTGTACGATAGCGAACTACGAAAGCCACCGAAAACTCGTATTAGACAAGCCAGGGCTTGAGATTCGCCAAGGATGAGAGGGATCCGCTTAAAGCCACTTTTTGGGTTATCGAGAAAGGTTTCCTTGAAACCTTAAACCCTTGTCAAATCAGCGAGCCGCCAAGTTTGCGAGCTCTCGACGATGGCGCGATTTGTTCAAAATCGAAAGTCGAATCGTGTCGACGGCTTAAGACATTATCACTTTTCTTAGCGGATCAGTAGTAGTTTAGCTTTCGATTCGAAAACAAAGACGGAGAGGTCGCGGACGAGGATGGACGTACGAATGTTCCCTAAGAACGCAGGATCGATGTGTGCTCGTCCACCCTCCAATTACGCGCCATCCCTTACGGTCTGTGGGGAATAATTAGAAAGCAGTCTTGAGTGTGGATGGCTCGAAACGTTGCAAAAGAGAATACACCACGTCGACCCTCTCATATCGATTATTAGAAGCGTTGCTCGTGATTACTTTGAACTCGGGGAATTTTTCAAAAATTTTATAGTTCACAATCTAATCACCGCGCTGGAAATTTCGTCGATACGTGATTAGAAGAACGTTTCTAACGATCGAAATTGTACTTCTTTTTTTTTTTTTTTCTTTCTATTTCTATCGAAAAGCTGTATCTGCATTCATGCATGTTACAGCATTAATTGATACCATAAAAACAAGCGTTTAGCTGAGGAACGCTTGTGTAGTGACTTATAAACCATTGACAATCATTTGAACCTTTAATGTATTTTTTTCACGTATGAAATAAATAAAAGAGTTTTTAAATTTACCATGAAATGAAATATTTCCTTTCTGTTGTGTAATAAAGGAGAATTTCGGAAATGTACAACTTTATGAAAAGTAAACAAACAAATGTCGTTGCCGAACGCGCTAAAGGATTCTTAGTACTCGTTATATTCTTGGCTGGAATGTAAATATCATTGATGATTCGGGACACAGGCATGTTCAGCCTTATCATTTTCAAGGCGAATTCTCGGAAGCGAAATCCCGCTCTACGACGAAAATACATTTAAATCCGAGCTCATCAATTAATTAGCAAGTGTTAGCCTGGTAGTAAGTGGAGAAACACGGGCCGATGGGATGGACGAGTTAGACTCCGATGCGGCTGGATTGGAGTATTAGGCGATGTCACGTCACTAAAGTCTAAGGAGTCTCGATACAACTACGCGCTCGGTGCGGTAGCCTCAAACTTGCATTTCCTTTCTGCGTTTTCGAGTCACCGCTCTTGCTCCACTCTCGACAATTCCAATTAGATAAACCTCCATCGGATCATAGCTCTTAACGGTCAGACTTGCCTCGGGTTTGTCTAGCAAATCGTGACCCAAAATATCGGTGTTAACGCAGGTCTTGACGCGTCGATCGAACATTCCTTACGCTACCAGTTAAGTCAGCTGGCCGAAGCACCTCTCGCGATACAAAATATCAAGCCCATAGCAGCCGATTTCGCAGTGCAGGTACACTTGCCCATTTTTCTTGTGACAATGTTGCTTCATTGTTTTTTGCAAACAAGTTTGACTCGAGCAGTAAGACGAGTGAGAGTTGATTTTTTGAAGCAGATCGTGTCGCGAAGAAAGTACACTGGCTGACAAGAGAGGGGAGGACGAAACTCCGGTGATGTGGGCGTAAAGAACGGCAGGACGTTTGAGATCACGACAGCTGCCCGCGCAACCGTCACTTGGCCCCGAACTTTGGCTCCAGGGAATAGCCGTCTTTTGCTTCTCTTCCCAACCTCGAGCGCTTCGGCTCGTGCATTTTTCTCGTCCAGTTTGTCGTCCCCGCGACCGGACCTTAACGGACGTCTTACAGCAATCGAATTCCGATCAAATATTTAGCGCCACTCACAGTCAAGTTGGTGGGGTCTTGATAGAAGCTTCTTATGCCGCGATCGCATATTTACGCGTCTCTGTTTGTCGTACGTCTGGGGAATCGATAAGCGGAGCCCGGGGATTCGTATTCAGCTTGATGCCCGGTATAAATGTAATCCCTTTTAACCATGCGTCGCGAATTAAGCCGGGGCGTAATTAAAGAGAGCATGCCAACAACGTGACGCCTCGGGCACGCCCGGGGAAGAAGAAACGCGGCCGCTTTAACGGGAGGATACTTACACCATCCCCGCGTGGCACATATTTTCATATAACAAAAACCATCTGCGTGCCCTAGCGCAACAAATTTCACCTGATTTATGATCGACCCAGGGATACGGGGATACCGAGAAACAGGAAGACAATGGCGCAAAGAGTAAGGCGCAAATGTACTGAGATAGATGGGAGGAGAAAAAAGGATTCTGCGCCGCATCGACTGATTTATTCGTCATTCGTAGGAGGAGAGCGAATAACGAGCGAAAATTGTTTTCAAGGAGCCTGTTGTTTATTTCTCTGGCAATTGCAATTGCTACATTTGCGAAATGTCAACGACCCTCGCTGCTGGTTCAACTAGCTCCAAGTTGAATGCGAAAAGGAATTTTCGACGAGTGGGGAGCACGTTAGATCATAAAATGAGCGCGAAATAAACCCTTTGGCCCATGGTTGCTATATTGTTATACGTTGGACCGTTGCGAGACGATTAACGCTCGGCGTGGAAATGCTAAGGGATGACTATGTGATTTCGGGCGGACGAACTTCTTCGTCGTGGTTTCCTTTGCTAGTCGAACTTCATTCGTTTTGCATTATCGGCAATGATTTCCAGCAATCAAATCTGACTAATCTAATACTTAAACGACAAAAAGACACAGCCACGACTCGCTGTTCAGAATTTTCTAAACGAAATGTAGTACGAAAACTTCTTCTATAATATTGTAAACTAGTAATTTTAAGAATTGTAAGTAATAATAATAACACTCATAAAAATGTCTATTGTGTTCAAGACAAAATGTAGACGGAATAAGTCTTATCTTAGATTTAAAAAAAAAAAAAAGAAAAAAAAGGCCTAAAAAATTAACGATAAACGAATCAGTCGAAACATTTGCGTTAAAGAAATGAGGATCGCAAATATAATAAAAATTTCGGAGAAATTATTAAAGAAATCTTTAGTAGCTAGGCCATTATTATACTTTTTCCATTGTACGCTTACACAACATAATATGTAGTGTTGAAAGAAAATGAAATCCATTAAGGTTGAATCGAATTGCGGGCAAATTTTCCGGCGCTTTATCTGCGGTGAAGATGTACGAAATACGTTTGCGAGAAGTCGTCATCATGAAAAGAGCTGACATAGCCGATGACAGTCAGCAGATGGTCGGGTGTCTCGAAATGCTTTGCGCCTCATTAGCTTAGAATGTGTTGTTCCCGGGGTGAATTATATCGGGCATGAGACGCCGCCGAGACAAATGGCCCGAACCGGAGGTAATTGTGGGCTTTTATTAGCCCCGGTTTCTCTGGCAGCGATTTGACGCCGCTCAGGCTACGTAACGCCGGTGAAGCGGCGCGACGAGCCCAGCTCGACGTGCCAGGCAACGACAACCCTTTCTTCATTCCGACTGTGCGTAATTACTCGCGTGACAGTAATGCTGCAACGCAAATTCAAAGCGCTAACTGTAGCTCCTCGCAAAGTCCCCGGTCGCACTAGTTCGCTCCTTCGCATTTTCTCCGCACTCCTTCCACTGGTTCCCGCTTCTCTGAAGAAGCTTTCTTTTCTTCTTTTTTTCTTTTCTTTCTTTCTTCTTCTTCTTCTTATCTTCCGTGCACAACGAGCAAACTTCTTACTGCTTTGTCCAGCTATGTTTCCAGTTTGTCCATTTTGATGCGATTTTTCATTTACTGTCAATTGTTAGACGATAATGACCGTAAGTATAAGCACCCCCATTTCAAACATGAGTGTGCCACGCTGCATAATATAGGTTCTAGATGTTTAGTATTTCTGTAGGATAAATTAAAATTTGTGCAATTAAAATTTAATTCTTTAAACGAAATTTAATCAACCAGTAACCTTTGATATTCAATCATTGAAATAAGAAATTCCTTGTGTTAACGATAAAAATTTGAAAATTATTAAATTAATGATCATTCAAAATAGAAATAATTGATAAGTCGAAGTAATCGACATAGCCTTTAACTTCTTCCGGACATGGGTTTCCTTAAATCTCCCTGCTTGCAAAGTGTCCGAATCACACTTAAATTCCGATAACATTTTTCGTCAATAATTTCGCCCCGCTCTGGCGATTCTTCGGCTGCAAAACTTTTTGAAACTCTTCTCTTAATTCGGTCATCTTTCTTGCTTCTTTTTTTTTTTTTTTTTTTTTTTTTTTTCAAGAGAAAAATTATTTTTTTTTTTGTCGTATCTTGCTTGTTATATAAATTTTTTTTTTTTTTTTTTTTTTTTTTTTTTGTTTCAAAAATTTTTAGATGTACTGCTTTGTTTTAGGCGGGTTTTTTCTTTTTTTTTTTTTTGTATTTTTTTTCTATTTTTTTTTGGCGTGGTTTTTTTTTATAGTTTTTTTTCTTCTTTAATCTATTCCCGCCCCCACACGATCTCT
>JABFOV010005911.1:0-11374 GCA_022817685.1 Aradophagus sp. ZL-2020
TTTGTTATCGAGGCAGAGGAGGAGTGCAGAAGGGAAGGGGGTTTCGGGGGCCAGGAGATGGTAAAAAAAGACATACTAAACCAATTATTTACGTTTTAAAGATATGATAAAAAGAAAATAAAATGTGAAAAAAAGAAAAGCAGAAATTATATTTTTTTGATAAAAATAAAATTTTACAAAAAAAAAAATATTGGCAAATGGATATAAAAAGCAATAAGAAAATAAAAAAAAAAAATCAAAAAAAAAAAAAAAAAAAAAAAAAAAACAAATTTTTGGGATACCGAGTTATACATAAGAGAGATAAGAGAATATCACCACAAAATGTAATCGGAAATATAAAATAAGATTTTAAAAACTGTATCAATAAATAAAATCTATATAACTCGTTCATTTATCTAATCAATAACTTTCGATTGTTATTTCCTCTTCAACAGAACAGTTGATTGTTTCAACATGAAATAATTCTTAGCTGCTTTTTGCACGAACAAAACAGAGAAGATTATAAAGCAACATTTTAAGAAAGTGTAATAAAAAATTGAATAAAATGTTTATGTTTCGTGTAATAAAGTTTTCTCTTGGTATTAGTGATGATCCATACTTTAAACCGCTTTTTGAATCAGAATCAATAGCGTTTACTTTACTGACGTATTTGACTTTGGTATTGGACCACAATCATGTATTGCAACCGATTTGCACTTTTGGAAAAACAAATTGGTACTGTTTTATTTGTTGACTAAATGCAAGTTAAAAAAAGTCAAGTATAATGTTGGTTTCTTATAAGAAGACACGGTATTTCTTTTTGTACTTGGCCAGAGACACTACCGTGTCTCCTGATATTCAAAGGTGAGTTGGAAATTCAGATCGACGGTGGATTTTGGTTGAAAGTTGTCTTACGCAATCGATTTTGAACAATGTTTAATATTTCCGTGGATTTCTGATTTAGTCGAGTTAAATTGCATTAAATATAAAAATAATTTGAATGCTTTCTATTAAAAAATGCACAAAACATCTAATAATTCTTCCCAGATATGTAAAATCAGTATTACTTTTGTTTAACGTTTTACATAATTCATGATTTATAAATTTTTTTTACTTTATTAATTACATTGTTTATAATGTCAGTTTTATCACGTGCAATTGATAAAAAGTAATAATTAATTGTTTTCTGCAAATCGCGTTTTTTTATTTGTTGTTTTTACAAAGTTCAAGCATCGTTAATGTTAATTTTCTACAAAGATGATTACTTTTTATGTGCCTTCACAATTACAATCAACTTTGTAAGGTCATTTTTTTCGACCAAATTAGTTACTTAATCACAGATTGTCATTGGTACACTCAAATTTTTAACAAATTGTTTAATTAATGCAAATCTATTTATTACTGTTATTACTACTTAAGTTAATTGTTTAAACAATTGTATGTAATAAAAATATCTTGATACAAAAATTTTGAAAATTCGAACAATATCAACAAGTGAATCAGAGAATGACTCAAATAGCAATTATAGTTTTATGTCAACTCTTCCAAGGTTATTTCTATTATCGAATAAGAGATGGAATACGAAATCAAATTTAACATTGCGTAATAGAAATTATAATTAAAAGTATATTTTAATTTTTGTATTTTTACAGATTTATCATTTGTTTAATTAATTTTTAATTATTTTCATTAATAAATATAAGAAATATTTGATATTGAACAGTTATCGGCACTATCTAATTTTATATTACTTTTGTTTGTAAAATAGGTTACAATGAGAAACAGCATTTTGCTAAAAGATTTGCGCGGATGATAAAAACGAGAAATAAATTGACGTGTGTAAAACACACGATAAAAAAAAGTAGCACAAAAATATCTAAAACAAATTATAAAGAAATGAATGTTGTAATGTGCAACAGAAAATATGTAGAATTCATCTTGCATTCTTTTCCTGTATAAAAAATTGTAAAATTCTTTATACAAATATAATATAATTTGTTACGCATAAAAATAACAATATACAAAGTTTATGAATTAGGAATTTTAATTATTCGTGTTTTTTTTCGTAACAAGCCATATACTTCATACGGCGAATTTCTGTTCAAAGAGAAGAAGAATTAAAAATGAATGCAAATGTAATTTCTAATAATTTTTATTACGATTCGTATTTGTTTGGTCATTACAACGAAGCATGTACCAATCAGTCTTGGGTTACCTGAGACAATTCAAAACATGCGATTATTGATTATAAAGCCGTTCTTTAAAAAGTTTATGCGCTTCGAACAGCAATCTCCCACCATGAATCGCCGTCAAAGGATGAACAATAAAATGATGTAATCAATCGACGTGCGTGCTCACTGAACCATTGAAGCAAGCCTCCATCCGACGAGCCCGAGGACAAAAATGTGAGAGTGGGGGACCTGTTACGTTCACCCATATTTCGTCCCATGGCTGCCAGTCGAGCACGTGAATCGGCGCAACGTAAATACCTATCCAAACAACAGCGCGTGGTGACTCAAAACAAAGAATCAAACCATTCATGTGATTTTACTCCGCCGTCGATGAGTTTTACTTTAGAGTTTTATTTCTTTAATCAGGCCAACTTTTCAAAATAAAAACTTGGTAATTGTATAAAATAACTAAACTAAACCGTGCGCCGACATGGAGGCGATTGCACTGAACATTTGGACTGGAATATTTGCTTTGGCAACAATTATTGTTGTATACTTTTGGGTAAAACTGACGAGATTCCTTGGTACCGGCATACCACACAACACACCATGGCCGATTGTCGGGAGCATGGCTCCGGTACTTTTCAAACGTATGCACTTAAACGACATAATGAGGTCCTACTACGAGCAATGGCCAGAAGCTAAATACGTAGGCTTTTACAACTTCCATCGTCCGGGTGTAATCATTCGGGATCTCGAACTCGTTAAGTCACTTGCCGTCAAGAATTTCGAGTCCTTCGCCAACCACAAGACCTTTGTGGACGATCGCATCGACCCCATCTTCGGTAAGAGTTTGTTCTTTCTTCGCGACGACAAATGGCGCCGAATTCGACACCTCCTATCCCCAGCTTTTACCACCAGCAAAATGCGCCTCATGTTTGACATGATTTCTGACTGCGCTACCAGTTTCACCGATGGTCTTCTAAAAGGTACTCAGGAGTTCGAAGCCAAGGACGTTTTCAGTAGGTACACCAACGACGTGATCGCTTCTTGCGCTTTTGGTCTCAGCGTGGACTCAATGAATCAGCGAGACAACGAATTCTACATTTTAGGCAGAAAGACCACTAATTTCTCTGGTCCACAAATCGCCAAGATTCTCTTCATCGATTTCTTCCCTAATTTAGCTCGGCTACTCCAGGTTCGAGTATTCGATCAAGCGATGATGAGCTACTTCCGAAATGTCATCCAAAGTACCATCGATGCCAGAGTGAACCAAAACATAGTGCGTCCAGACATGTTACAGTTGATGATCGAATCACGTGATAACCAGTTGGATTTGAACATTGAAGATATGACTGCCCAAGCATTTATTTTCTTCTTTGGTGGTTTCGAGACTTCGTCCTCGTTGATGAGCTTCGCTGCTACTGCGTTGGCACTTAATCCAGACATTCAGGATAAATTATACGAAGAGATTAGGACTGTTTCGAAGGGTGTTGATGGTCGTCCTAGTTATGAAGCTATCCAAGATATGGTGTACTTGGATGCGGTTCTCTGTGAGACTTTACGGCTCTACTCCGTCACTGGCTTCGTTGACCGGGTCTGTAATAAAGAATTTGAATTACCACCTGCAGTACCTGGTGCTAAGCCGTTTAAAATTACACCGGGAATGTTCATATGGTTCCCAATTATTGGAATTCACATGGACCCAAAGTATTATACAGAACCTGACAAGTTCGATCCGAACAGGTTCTTGGATAGAAAAATGCAAAGCCAAAGTTGTTACCTACCATTTGGTTTGGGGCCTCGGGCGTGCATTGGTAACAGGTTTGCTTTGCTGGAGAACAAGGTTGTGCTGTTTCATATGTTGAACAAAGTTAAATTAGTGCCGTCCAAGAAGTTAAAGTTGCCACTCAGATTGGATAAGAGGACGTTTAACGTTGTCGTAGATGGTGGATTTTGGTTGGAATTTATTCCAAGAGAAAATGATGAGTGAAGTGTTATAAAATGAATTTTTTGTAAATAAGATGATGCTATGTATACAAAGTTCAGAGTTGCGTTTTAAGAATGGTTGTAATGTGTAAAGAATACTTGGTAAATATGTGTCTTTTTTATAACTCAATTAAGATTTTTCTTGTTAGGCATTTAAAGTTCTAAAATGAATTATGGTACTTAATAAAATTTAGATAGTACATTTGATTTGTTTAATATTTTTGTTCCAAATAATTCTATGCTACTTTTTACAAGTATTAACTTAAAGACTGACTTAAATGATATGATTCGTTCAATCAAGTTTGTCCTTATGTTCAAATAATAAATATGAACTTTACAAACTTTGAAGTGTTTAACAAATATAGTAATCTGTATGTATATAATTATTAATAAATATCAAAGATTACAATAAATAAAAAAAAAGATCAATAAAAACTCATTCTTTGTATACGAATGACGTATTCTTAATTGAAAAAGGTACTATTTATATCGATCGTGCGTGTTAAGCATCACCGTTCACGCCCAGTTCAGCAGTTCTAATCCTGGAGCCCCAAGGTTCCACGCATATTATACTTTTATTTGGGAATGAAAACATATTTTTACTATACTCCCCTTCTCCAGTAAGATACATTAATAATACTAATGAGGTCATGGCCCCCTACGCGCTTTATGCACCGGCCACCCAAATAGTGAAATATTGAAAATAATAATATAAATGATGAGAAATATACAATTATTTTTAATATTGTTTCCACACCACTTACTACACTACTTCCACACCACCACGGAACGTAAATTTACAGTTTTTATAACTATTTTTCCCCACAAGCTTGGTCCACATGAGAATTTAATTTCATAGTATATTAAATAGAAGAAATAAATAATTTGTTTTCTAATTTTATATTTGTATGCAATTAATACATACTTATACTTCAATAATTTTAGTGAGAAATGTTTTTGCATATATTATAGAAATATTTTACGAATAATATATTACAAGACAGACTAAATTTAATATTTATGATATTATCTTTATATGATAAGAAACTGTATAAATAAACTGTTTATTATTAAATATTTAATATAATAAATGGTAATAAAATGATAACCATAACTTTATTAAATACTTGATAATGAAAAATAGATGAATAATACGTTACCCCAATTTTTGTATCGTTATACGAAAAAAAAAGATAAGGTAAAAATTACTATCTGATAGCAATACGTTACCCCAATTTTTGTATCGTTATACGAAAAAAAAAGATAAGGTAAAAATTACTATCTGATAGCAGAGCGTAGATATACTTTTACGAATTAGAAAATTACTGTCTTATCTAATAAATTTTGTTTATTTTAAAAATCATAGCTGTAATTAAAACTATATAATATAAACATAATTATAATATAAGGCGACATTACATTTATTGTTAAAAATATATCCACATTTTCCTCACAAAGTTAGTCATTTGCATTACATCATTTTTAGCCGTCTTTTAATACGATTAATATTATTATATATTAAGACTTAGTTATGAATATAAACATTTGTACACATTTTATTACACTGAGAGAAATTTTAGATTCGTTAACATCATTAAAAGTATGTAAATTTTCTGCGTAATGGTAAAAAAATATGTATGTAAAAATCATATATTGTTTTCTTCTTTATGATGTTTCAATTCCGTTTTTGAACATAGTAATAGTAATATTGTCCTTAATTTTTCTCTCTATGCAATGTCAAACAGTTGTAATACAGCGGTCAGCTTATAGTCATATTTTTTAAAAGATATACAAATTTTAATTTTGCCAGATTTTCTTAATTTAAAATCAATATTTTTAATATTAAAAATGCCCTTTATATAGTACCTAAATTTCATAAATGTAGTAACGTCTCCATAAAAATTAATTAATTACTTATTTAATAAGTAAAAATAAATACAACTATCAATGATAGCTTCTACAACATTAATATATAACACTAAAAAAATTTCAAATTTTTATAAATAATGTATTGTCTTTGATACCTTTTATTGTGTTGCTCTGTTTTTGAAGCAAAAGTAAATGTCTTAAAAATAATAATTTTTTATTGCAATACTTTTTTTATAAAACGTTTTTTTTGATGAACAAGAAGTTTCATTCGTATATAATATACGTGTTCGAACTTAGAAAAATTATTGTGCAATTTGTGTTTATAAATTGCAGGAAACCGACAAAACACATAAAATAATAAAAGTTTGGTAAAGTAGTCAATAAGCATCAATATTTATATATTTCTTTTAAAATAAAGAGATTTTACAAAGAAAACAGAAAATTTTTTCATGAATATTTGTCTAACTTCAAACCCATATATTACGTACGTGCAGAACTTTCTGCCCTTTTTTTGTATACATAAAACTTGTTTACGCTAAGTTATGTATAGATAAAATAGTATCAAAATTGTTATACATTTTTAAAACACAGATTTGGTTGTGATTTAATTGTATTATTCATCATGTTTCCAAATTACTACTATGATTCATAAAAAATGAAAAAAGGTTAAATATATTATCAACACTCATATTGTAAAAGAAATATTCAGTGATGAGGTATGGAATTAGAGGCACGTAAGTATAAACAGTGTTATATCTTAATTCTATTTATTTTATTAATTAATTTTAACAGAAACCATGAAATTGTTAAATCATAATTCAAGCATTTTTTTTTCTTGCTGTATCACAGATTACAATTATAACGTGCAGAGTTTTTAACAAACAGAGACTTTTTTATTTTACATCTAATTTTGAATTTGAAAATTGAAATTTATTTCACAATACCAAAACCGGTTTTCAAATATATTAATAAAATAATTTTTTCGTTTTAAATTATGAAAGTAATGAATCTAAAATGTAAATTATGATTTAATATTTTCAGTGTCTCATAAAATATATTAATTAAATAGATTACTACTACACTGAGAATCAGCTATACTCTACTGAGAGTTAGCTATACTCTAAGTGGAGCTCTCAGAACTCTGTACAGAGAAACAACTTCTCCTTTCGAAGCAATACGTACTCCACCGTCCACCGTTTTCTCAGTGTGCATTAGAATCAAATTCTTACGATTTTTTTAATCATCTCTTTTTTGCCACACCTCACCATATGTTGAATCATGTATCAAAATGTATACAAAGGATGAACAATAGTTTAATGAATGAATGCAATATAATTATATATACCTAATTATTTCACAGTGAATTCATTCTGAATACAAGAGTAAGTAAAACTTTACTTGCTAAATGATATATACAGGCGTGGAAAATTTTTTTCAATTACATTTACACTGTATTAACTGATAAACGTTTGTTCAATAAATAAACGTAAGTTTGTAATTAAACAACACCATAGTCCAAAACAATGTCATGAAATAATGTCACTGTTTCTTGAAACTTTTCAAAATCGGATAAATATTATCAAAAGCTTGATAAATTTCACTCCTTACTTTTGCTCCTGCAAAATAAAATGATATATACTTAAAGTTTTACCAAAATTAATACAACTTTTTTTTAAATAAATTTAGTTAATAAAATGAATACAAACCTGTTAACACAACTTTTCCAGAAACAAAAATTAATAAAACAATTCGAGGTTTAACCATCCTATAAATTAGTCCAGGAAACAATTCTGGTTCATAGGAAGAAAACTGGCCATGAGTCAAAACCAAACCTTCTAATCTAATAGGAAACTTTACATCGCAACTTCCAACCATGTTTTGTATTTTGAAGTCTAGAAATTTTGCCTAAAACATTACTTTAATTAAAAATGGAGGCTTATAACTTTATTTGAACTATTATAATAACAAAAATTATACTGTATATTTTGAATTTTTATTCTATTTCCAATAATATAATGTTTTTTTAAGTATAATACTCACAGGAAAACCGAGTTTTTGAATAATCCTAGCATATTTTCTTGCCGCTAATCTGGAGTCTTCTTCACTTTTAGCTCCTGTACAAACCATTTTACCACTACTGAATATAAGTGCCGTAGTTCGAGGTTCTCGAATCCTCATTATAACAGCTGCAAATCTTTTTGGATTGTATTCTGCATTTCTCGCATGTAATGCTATTTTTTTTAAATCTAACTTACAACTTAAATTAACAGTAGAAACAATGTTTCTGAAATTATAAATTTAAACAATTAATTTCACTTGTTGTATGTATATAATGTCTAAGAGTTATTATTTTCATTATTTTTTTAATTCCAACTTTTTATTCTTAATTAATAAACTTACTGTAACTGTGGTAAAATTCCTGGATCTGCCGACGCAGGTGTCATTGGAGTCATTGGTCCAGGAGTAGCTGGACCTATAGATGATGGTGCTATTTGACTAGCTGGTTGGATTAAAGGAGACATCATGTTTTGCTGCAAAAAATATTTAAGATAAGACAGTCATAATACTTTTTTTATACAAATTATTAAATAGTTATTGATAACATGAAACTATTTGAAATAGTAAGTATTAAGTTTATAAAAGTATAATTACTTACAATCATTAAATTATTCATTCATTCACAAACAGTATATTTGAACACCAAGTAATTAAAATCAGCAATTTAACTTACTTTTTTGATTACAAGATAAGATTCAAAAATAATTTATCTCACAAAAACAAAATTAAGAAACGCAAACACAATTGTTAAACTCATGTTTACAAAAATAATCTACAAAAAGTATCAATCTCTGTATAAAACAAATTCTATTTTTGTTTTCTAATAAATTTTAAAATATTCCAACACCAAAATCAATTTATGCTCAAATATAATTCATTATCTATATACTAATTTCTCTTTTCCAATTTTGGATTAGATTCTCCAGTTTTTTTTGTCTCCAAACTCTGATTTTCAAACAATTATCCTCAATTTTGCGCTTTCAGATTGAATGAAAAAAACAAAAATTAATAAAAAAAATTATAAATTATGCAACTTTCTTCTCCACCTCAGTTTATGGAATGTCTGATTTTGACGTAGACAAGGTGGTGATAGTAATTATCTCAAAGTAAACAAAAATAAATGTACCGGCGTCTGGGGCTGCATGAGGGTTTGCGGTGGCGCGAACGCGGGCGCGGGCGCATAAGTGTGTACAGTCCTCTGTGTCGTGGACAGCATTATGTTGCCGGTGATGCCGGAACCGATAGTGTGCAGCTGCTGCAGTTGCTGGAACTGCTGCGGTTGTTGTTGTTGTTGCTGCTGTTGCATCGCGTTCGGTAAAATTTGCTGATCCTCTTCCGGCTGATGTAGCGGCGTGCCGATACTCGGGATGCTGAATCCCGGGCTCGGCAACATGTTGTCCATGGTGACGGCGCCCCCGAAGCGGGCCCAAGTCGCAACGGCGTCTCGCTCGCCGGTGTTCCGCGCCTTCGATGGCTCTTTGCCACGCTACGACGCTCACCTCATTTTACGCCGGGCATCAACCTCAAATCCGTTTTCACCTAACCTCTTTTTCTATTTGTCACACTCGCGAGCTTTGTAAACAGACTGCTCGTATTCCTGACGACGAGTCACGACGCGCGCAAAAAGACTCGACTTTACGTTACCTCGATTCAACCACTTAGCAACGTTACAATAAGACAATTCGATTCGATAATTCTTGAAACAACGGGTTGATGTTTTGAATCGATTCTAAGAAGCAGCAACTATTGTTGGGACCTTAGTATCGATATATCGAGAGTAAGAGATGAACATACCTACGCCATTGACAATATAAACTACGAAACGAATCGAAATGTATCGAATCAAGAAAGTTGATTAGGGACTGAAATTGTCTTTAAAATTGTAAATAATTGTATATTTTTTTTATCCTGTTGTAGTACTGATTTTTATAATTAATTACATATTAATTACATTTTATTTGAATCTGTCCGTGTGAGTAACCGTGCGAAAAATAATATGGCGTCTTTGAATGGGTAAAGTAGAGAGCGAGCAGCATCAATCAAACAAATGTTTTAACAATTAATGAGAGATGGCGCTGCGATGAATTTTTCAAGAGGTTTAAAATAAATAAACACTTGTAATCAAAACAAATAAAAAATCAATATAATGACATGGCTGTACAATTAACGTAAAAAAAGATTAAAGTTAAGTTAAAAGTTAGAAGTTATTAACTTTTAACTTAACAGAAGTTGAAAAAATTTTCATCTTAATATTAACTTAACTTTTTTTTCACTAACTTCATGACTTAACTTCAATGAAAAGGAACAATAACAATAAAGTCAATGTCACTGCCACGTCACAAAAGAGAAAGGGGCAAGGCGGTGGACAATATGGCGGTCGCGGTGGCACTAGTAGTAGGGACGGCAACACTTTACGCGGGAGACCGACCGACCGTTGAGACTGCCGGATCACGAATGAAAATGGCGGAGGGTCGCGGGGCATGAAATGGCGGCGGGCGTTCTAGTGACGCTACTAGTAATAGAAAGAGAGAGAAAGAAAACGACGCGCTAGATTGGTTTTCAATAAAACGTTGCACTGACGTATTTAAGCAAACGTTTTATTGTTTAATGAACAAAGTCCTTATCGCGGAAAACCGACTGATCACTCTGATTGCCACGTCACAAATGAGAAAGGGGGAAGGCGGTGGACAATATGGCGGTCATGGTGGCGCTGATGGCGTTAGCAAAAGTAAGTGAAAAATGTAAATGGAAAAGAAAAAAGATATAATAAGTAAAACTAACGTAAATACGTTATATAACGTATATATATTATATATATTATTTAAAACGTATATTATATTATATATAACGTATTTACGTTAGTTTTACTTATTATATCTTTTTTTCTTTTAAATACGTTAATACGTTATATATGATATAATATACGTTATATATAATATATAATATATAATATATATACGTTATATAAGGTATTTACGTTAGTTTTACTTATTATATCTTTTTTTCTTTTTAATACGATAATACGTTATATACGTAAATATGTTATATAACGTATATGTATTATATATAACATATATTATAATATATGTAACGTATTTACGTTATATAACGTATATATTATATATATTATATATAACGTATATTATATTATTTATAACGTATTTACGTTAGTTTTACTTATTATATCTTTTTTTCTTTTTAATACGATAATACGTTATATACGTTATATAACGTATTAACGAATTTAAAAGAAAAAAAGATATAATAAGTAAAGCTGTTAATACGTTATATATGATATAATATACGTT
>JABFOV010005912.1:0-11373 GCA_022817685.1 Aradophagus sp. ZL-2020
GCATGAGTCAGCACTCTTGATATAATATTTCCTTAACTTTTCGCATGCTGTTACGTTGCATAAAGCTGCCTTACTTTATAAACAAAGTTATGGTCCCGAATTAAAAATCTTTTATTTCAAAATTACATCGCTAAATGAATTTCGCCGATCTTTTTCTTTTTAACAACTACGTTTAAAAATACATCAACCTCGCGTAAATCGTCACACCGTTCGAAGACAATTACGAAAATTCACGTTTTCAATCACAGTTCATGCGCGAGTTAATTTTTCACGCGCTCTTTTTTTATAATCTTCTTGTATTTAGCACGTGAAATACATTCGAGACAACAATCGTTTAATTGCGCAATTAACGTCACGCATTTGCGAGCATATCTGTATCTTGCTTTAATGCAACACTTATGTTTACCTTTTTTTCCCGTATTTTTTCATGAGCTACTAAGTTGCAAAAGCAGTTAAATTTATTATCAACAATTAATCGTAGGAAGAATGGTGCTATTCGAAAAATGCCCCTTTAAGACCATAATTTACTTAAAATTACGAATAAAACACATTAATTCTGTGGTGGTAATTAGCGGTTTTTTCGGGAGTTATGTGTATTATGAATATTTCACGGAGTAACGAATTATATACGAGATATTCGTAAAAGTTATGTAACATGTTAACTGAATAATTCTTTTCAATGAAATTTGAATAATTATAATGCTGAATAATAAACTCAATTGCCTTGACATTAAATGCTTGCTTGTTGAAAAAAGATACAATAAATAACACAACATATGAAAGAAATAAATTAAATTAAATTAATTAAATTAAAATAAATTAAAAGTGTGTTATTAAAATTCATATAATATATATTTATAGATATATAATCAGTTAGTAAGCAAGTGAAAAAAGGAATAAACAAGAAACTCGGACTCGAAATTCTAGGCACAGTCGCTAATTATTTTGAGGTATATATTTCACCGCTTTGATTGCATTGTCTTGATCCGTGTTTATCTCTTATTCCATAGTTGCGGAAGATGCAAATGGCTTCGGCGTAGTAAAATCGAGTGATTTATCATTCGTGAGATTAATTCCACTCATCGTGTTATTTCTTGTAAAGTGTCCGCGTTTTGGCAGTGGCAGCTTAGCCGCATTTAATGACCGTGTCTTTTACCTTTACGCAACTTCCTTTAATGGATTTCGCTTGCGCGAAACAAAATCGACTGATTTCGCGTATGCAATTTAAATCACATGTTCACGTGTTTGATAATTAGATACAAACAATTTTTGGTTGTTGAATAAATAGGAATGAAAAAAACTCTTATTTCCAAATGTAAATAAAAAACTTCAATTTTCAAATTGGCAATACAGACTCATCATTCTCAAATTAGTAGTTCCAAATCTCTCATTTTAGAATAATAATACAAATAAATAAATAAAGAAAAGCACATTATTTGATAAAAATAAAACATTGTATAACTCCCTTTAGCGTAAAAGTCGTTTATCGTTTCAATTTTTGCATCGTATTCAATTTCATTAGAATATATTGAATAATAACGCGAATCGTACGAACGCGAAACCGACGAAAACGTACGCAAATTGAGCAGCTCAAAGTTGCAGACGTACAAAGTTGCGCTTGAATGGATTTTTATTTTTCAGCCGCTTTGCTATTCAGCGCGTTAGTCATTATTTATTTGACCGGACTAAAAAGAATCGGTCTCAAACGAAATTAATTATTCAACGTCCCGACCTAACTCTGCAATTGAAAACATAATTAATAATGCAGACGAGATGCCGAGTTTTATTTCACCCTTTAAACAGGCTCCCTTATAACTACTTCATAGGTCTGGAGACGTTAAAACAATTGCACGACGTTGCGAGACAACAATTTGAATTATTAATTGTTTGTCTCGTAAATTCATAAATCATTATTTCCCGTGCTTCGGCAGTGCAATCAATTGTTTGTGTGCGATAACGATGAGTGCGTTGTGCACGGAAAAAATTCTAAACAATTGAGTAATATCAAGTAAGAGATAAAACTGTAACCACTATATTTAAAAAAGAAAGAAAAAATGAACATTTTTTTCTTATTTATCTTCAAGAATTACAATTTCCTGTCCTAATTGACGCTACTCAGTCAAGTGTCGTAAACGATTCAGTTGTTTTTAATATTCTATGTGTACATAGTACACTGAAAATTTAGTACTGCAATATTCTAATTGTTGAACAGACAATACCATATTCTAACAAGGGTCGATATAATTGTATAATTATATTTATCGCATTTTGTATCCATTAATCACAATATTACAGAACAAATTCTATGATCATTCCATGATTGATGGCGCGTCATTCATATAAATTTATTAGGATATAATATACATATTAACGTTATTAAATAGATAGCTTTTTTAAAATATAAATTTTATACAATCAACATTGCACGATAACTCAGTGTTATAAAATATTTACGTAATATTAATAACAATAGAGGATCTTTAATGAATTTGATGAGTGAAATTGAAAATATATGCATTGAGACAAGTGTCTTCGTGTTATTTTTACGTCAATTATCAGTTTAGTTTTGGGACTATTCGGTTAATTAGTCAGACTTTGACCCTGCATGCGCTTCAAAATCGTGTCCGAAGAACAACTCAGCTTTGTCCTGTGTTACTAAATCAATCATTTGGTATTGTGTATTAATATTCTATTGTGACGCGTAAAAGGGAATTAATTCTACTAAATTTTTGTTGGTTCAACAACATGATTGTGTTCGCGATAGACAATATTGATTATAAGTGACAAATGAACAATTGATTTTATTTAACATAGCTTTAAAAAATGTTACTTTTGTAATTTTAAAATAATTTATTTGAAAAAATAATTTGTTTCAGTTATTTCAATTTATGTCAATTCATTTATATTAAAGTAGTGTAAAACCTTCCTCTCTCCATGATTTATAAATTTTGTTTATGGAATAATATTAATATACTTCGTCACACTATATTATATCGTAACAAGGATCACAATACGACATGATATTTTCATTATAAAAATTGAATGCAAATGCTGAAAAATTGTCCGAAGAGTAGATTTTAAACAGCTTAATAAAATATTACAAATCATTAATATTTTCTTCAAACAATTCAAAATATTTTTTAAAAAAAGACATTCTTGGACTTGCAATAAGACCAACATAAAAATTTCAGTGAACGCAACCGTGTTAGTTTACTCATGTTTATCTTGTTGTCCCCATTTTGGTCGCTTCCTACAATATGTGGTCAAAATCCGTTGACCACTGGATTCGGACATAGAATCCTGCAATGAGGCTCAAAACACGATTTAGCCTAACTCAGCTTGTTTATAAAGATGAGCTGACTTAGTCGTCTCGGCTCGTAAACTTTCGTACAAAATACCGTATAAAATTAGTCACGACCTTAGTTTGAAATACATTGAAGTGATAAGTGAATTCAACTCTACAGAATTGAATTCATTTAAACGCAATTTTTTTGTAAAAAGATTTCCAACTTCGATAATTTATTATTGAAAGAATATTTTCATATTAAAATAATTGACTTAAAAGTAATTAACAAAATATTTTGTAAAGATAATTTGAAAATCGAAAAATTTGATAGATTACCATTTACATTAATTAAAAATAGATGTCTTGCTTAAAAAAAGTCGACATAAATTAATCTACAATTTAAAATTCCTTATTCGATAAAAATATTTTATTTTTGGTCGTAATTATAGACTCTTAAGAGAGCATCTTAAAATTGCATCAAAATTAACAATTTTTTATTATGCATTTTTATAACTTTAAAAAAATGTTATATCAATTAATTATTTTTTAACTCGGAATGTTGATTTCAAGTATGAAATGTGTCAGGCTGCTGAATTCGCAACTCAGTAACTGGCGCGCATTTACAACCCATCATAGTTACAAAGTTTTTGGTATAAAAGTTACGTATGTAATGACGTCGCAAAATTACGCGTGTAAATATCAAGCGAATATCATCTGTCACGCATGGCAGAAACTTCGAAAAATTACTATGTATAATAAAAAGCAACTTGATGCTACATGTCAAAATAATGAAGATGTTTATCACTTTTAATCACTAAACAATGTACGAAATGCCACGTTTCATTGTTATTTTCTCTTTCGATCTTTTGTTTTCGTTCTAATTTCGTTGAAATTGGCAAATAAAATGTGTTTTTAGCTCGCGCGGTTGAAATAAAGACGCGCTTTAATGTTTGGTTGCCGCTATTTTTAAGCCTCGCTTCTATTTCACAATCATTAACTATTCATTGATAGTTTTGATTCATTCCAAAGCTCGTAGCTGCGAACGTTGAAAATCTTTTCTGTGTGAATTTGCAAATACTCTTCGGTTTCTCGCATTTCTAGTTTCCAGACAACCAATATAGTCTCTATTTGAGCAAAAGATTTCAAGATTATTACGCCAGAAATAACTTCAACAAATAAATCTTTGCGGTCTTGCTAGCGCGCTGGTGAAAAAGTTGCGACGTGGGATGCGTATTCTGTTTCTTGCATTAAACTTATACGTAACTGTAAACATTTTGGGCACGTCCACAAAAACGTTTTGTTTTGAAACATTCACATTAATTAACGTCCGTGTTCTTATTTTACCAATACACTGAGATAATTATTGGCTTCTCAAAATAATGAAATAACAGCAATTTTTGACTAAATTTAATTGTGAAAGAATTTAGTAACCTTAATAAATATAGATATATTTTCTATAACAAAAACTATAAAAGGAATAATTGTTTTTATGAAATTAAATTAAGAAAAAAATGTAAGCCAATTATCCAAATTTAACAAAACAACAATAATAAATTTTCCAAATAATCAAATTTATTCAACTACGAATAATTTGAAATATTAAAATCGGTTCACATCTTTTTTTGTTATCACAAATAATCGAAACATGAATCAATCGTTGAATTGTATCTCGTTACAAAATTCACTAATCATAGTTCCAACCTTATTTTCTCAAAATTATCAAAAGTGCTATCATTAGAATATATCAGGGTGCTACAGAATATATTATATGTCTATATGTATATAGCATATACATTATATATATGTTGCATATATTGTATTATTAAAGAGACGATGTTTGTCCGCTACAACATGCGTAGCGAGTAAATAAATTATATATGTGGTTTTATTTATTATATATAAATAAAAAAGAAGTAAGACTTACAAAAATGTTAACTCTTCTAACAAGCGATGAACCGCACTACACGCATCCTCGATTCCGAAACAAACGCGATAACTATTACTTTCGCGTAATGAAAATTCCGACGCGAACCGACCACTCCGATGGTTATCGGTTAATTGATAAGAAAATGAAATATTACAGGCTTTAATTACAAACGAATCAAAATTCTTTTTCGAATAGGCCCTTCAAAACAAATCGAAATAGTAAGTACGAGAAAGAAACATTGTAATGTTTACATACGATTTCGATAACAAAATACAGAAGCTTTAACGAGATTCATTAAATACTTGGAATTTATAATATATTATAAATTTACTTTTGAACATTCGTTGAATATTAAATGAATATTTATTGTTCCATACACACTATTGTAATAAAATCACGTTATTATATTTTTCAGTGTGTACTATTTAAATGGTTTTTTTATCTAATACAATTTTACGTATTTTAGAGAAATATATGAAACGGATTATTTAAAAGAAATAAAATTCATTTAAAATATATCTGTAGCTTTTCGAAATAATCAAATGACAGTAATTTTTGACAAAATTTGGTAGTCTTAATGTATACATTTTCTGTGAGAAAAATTATAAAAAAAGGAGATGGAATCGCTCGTCTCGAAATAACAAAATAACAGCACTGAATTCCCGAAGTAATTGAATAACAGTATTTTTGAATTACAAATAATTTAAAACATTACAAGTGGGTCACATATATCTTTTCCATTATTCTGTAAGCACAAGCAGTTCATTAGATGTTAATTTCTTAACAGTAATCAAACTTCAAACATTTTTTTTAATTCGAATATTTTGAATTGATTTTAAGGTGAAAAAAAGTTTGATTTCAATTTCATACAAAAAAATAGTAAAAATGAAACGCGTGATTCTAGTTCAAGAAATTCATAACAGCAACTAACTAACAAATGTACATATAATCCGAGGATATATATGAATGTAATTTATACATTGTTTCGTTAAAGCGAGCTCCAACATATTTCAATTTCAATCAAATAGCAAGCCCTAAACACACGAGAATTCGCAATTTATTTCGAATTGGTATCACTAAAATAAATGGCGAACCATTTGACCAAATTTCCAATCGGAAACCTATTTACTGTTACGCCGTATTTCGGATCGAAATTGTTTTTCAAAGCGCGCAGACATTAGAAATACAGAATGAATACTGCAATTCAAGGTTCACTTGCATTAGACATCGAATTAAATATAACTGCGTAATGCATGCATCAGGGATCAAATCGTCACACCCTCAATTTGCAAGTAATTAAACGTATTTCGCAAAAAACAATCAACAATTATACTAGATCAGAGTATGTAATTTTACGTACGTAAATCGTAATTAGTAACGGGTAAAGCATGCTTGTTTACACGTTACGTCGATGTACTCAGCGTTAATATATGAAATATTAATGAAACAAATAATGCATTCATTATCATAATTTAAATAGTCAATTGACTTGATTACTGGCTTAGAGGATCAAATGAAATGTGTAATAATTACATTGATAACGTGTTTCCTTCGGAACTATGCGTAGTCGAAATGACACGATATCCGCGTGCATTCTCGAAATAACGAGACAGTTTGAGACGTGTAATATCTCAGCTGTTAACGATAACTTGAACAGTTCAATGCCCGTCGCCGCGCGTCTCAACCGTGACATTTCAAGTATGTGCATGTGCGACAATATAATATACTTTGTACACAATTATAATGGCTAGCATTTCGAATTGCCGATACTTGACGCGCATAATCACAATGCATAATTATCGCGAGCATTATTGTTGTTAATAACGTCGCTTAAATATGCCTCTGTTTCAATTACTGGTAACTTGAAAATTAATATTCCACTCCCAGATTCAGCTGGACGTACGAAACGGAGATACGAATAGTTTTTAATGATAATGGTAAACATGTTTGAAATCAACCGACTAGTATTTGGATGGAAAAAGAAGGGAAATAAAAAATTTAAGTAAACCTATTCTGTAAACTTTTTTTTGTAGAAGGGAAATAAAAAATTTAAGTAAACCTATTCTGTAAACTTTTTTTTGTAAAATAATAATAATAACAACAACAACAACAACAACAATAATAATAATAATAATAATAATAATAATAATAATAATAATAATAATAATAATAATAATAATAATAACAATAATGGAATGATTGATTATTGAATTATATTGAAAATTAATATTATTATTATAAAATATAGAAGTATATACAAGTTTATGATAAAGTGTATAAATTCTACTGTTAAATTTGTTTAACTTTTTGAAGAAACAAATTTTCTCTTTTGAAAAGTCAAATGAACTAAAAATAAAGAAGTCAAAAATTCGTTCTTTTTTAAGAAAAGTCATAATTTTACTTTTTGAATTTAAACAGTAACAAAGGCCCGTCGTTTTTCTCAAATATTTTAAGTTATTCTTGTCTTCCGCTGAAGCTACGATTTTTTAACTAACTTTTGAAGCAACCTTGCACCTCTCAATGCCGTTCTTGGACGACGCTCGAGGTCGGCTTGTTATGTCTCGTGGTATGTCAGTTTGATGTCGCCGGTACCCAATCCGGTAATTGCGTGCGGTCAAGATGCACGGATTGTGCACGGCGCGAACGCACGATGTGCACACTCGGCCGTGTTTGTGCACAGCTCGCACTGCATCGAAGCTTCGTCTGTTTACCGTGGGAGGGCGCGCCCGCAGCGACTAATAAGCATCTCGCACTTTAGCGCCACGTGCGCCAGCCGCCCGCTTCGCCAGTAGTCGATCTCAGCGTGTGTGCCGACGCGCCAATGAATTCACCCGCACGGCCCCACGCGGTTTAAGACGCGACTTATCAACGCGCATGCATTTCATTAACAATCAACCCGGTCCACGAGCATTTATTAGTCTGTCCAATTTCGAATCGCCTAAATCAAGTCGATTGCCGGGGACGATCTATAAATTCGCCAAGGCAATCGCTCCGGCTTTCATTAAGGGGGTTCGATTGCAGTGCTTTCGTTAGTTTTTTTCTGTCGGGTGATTTGACTATTAGGCAACGTATATTTAGGATTTCGATTTTATTTTGGCAATTTTTGGATATGGAATTTTATGTTAATTTAATTAGTTCAGTTTTGATATGAATTAAACGGAAAATTTGAAAGTTTAAAATGGATCAATTTCCGTTTTAAAAGTTTAAAAATACAATGTTCTAAGTTTATAATTTTGTACTTAAAACTAAATGAAGTTTAAATTCTTTAAATACTTCAAATTTAGGGAAAAAATTGAACGTAAATCTTTCTTAATGTAACTACTTTTATTTTCGTATGACACCAAACTGTTAACTAAAACCAATTCTCTTTGTCATGATTTTAAGACAATTTTTTTCCTTATGTTATTTTCCGACTGGGAAATAATTATTAGCCAATTAATTAGATGATAGCAAAGTATAATTAACGCCACGCCATTTAACTCAACTGCTCGTTGCTTGATGGGTGTAATTTTAATGACTCTTATTTAACACCTGCTACAGCGACTGCTACCACGAATATTATTGAATTTTAAAATAGTTTCCCACTAAAAATTTTGTTGTTTCAACTAGAAAAAATTTTCTCAATATACTCATATTTTAAACAATAAAATAAGAGTCTTTTCAAAATTTACCTCATTTTTATCTTACTGCATCATTTCAGGGAATGACTACATCCTATTATTTCCTCCAACTTATTCACTATGTATCGTTATTAAACTAATGATATTTTGTTCGACAAAAGTTGAACAAAGTCAACGGCACCGGTCTCAATATCCAATTGCGCAGTCGAATGCATCACAAAAGTTATCATTAGTCTCAGTTAAATTCAACGGAGCGAAAAAGCACATGCAGATTGTAGCAAAGGAATTGCGGCCGAGGAGATGCGCACGAGAGAATGTAAAAAAAAAAAAAAGGAGTAGGATCGCGCTCTCACAAATGACCGAAGAAAGGGCGCGCCGGACGCGGCGAGTGCACTCGAAAACTTTATTTCGGCGAAGTTTGTCGTAACTACGTACTGAAATCGCAATTTCAATTGAACCCGCCAAGTGGCGGAGTCGCGGCCTACCTGCGCCGGACTTGCCAGACGTGGAATAAGCTGGCCGTACGTTCGGCCCGACTCCTGTCCGAGGACTCTCAAAAATAAATGGTCAAAATGATCGCTCGCATCTTTTTTTACACCCCGACTTTTATTGCCACCCTTTATCAGCGGCCGCATTTTTACGCCGACATTTTTTCACCAAAACGAGACAATCTAATTGCTTCGACAAAAACATCTATCGTTACTTTTGCTCCTGTTTTTTTTCGGTTTCTTTTTTCGGTTTTCCTTTTTTTCTCGTTTTTTCTGTATCATTTTTTGTTCTGCATGGTTATTTATCAATTTAACGAGATGTACTAAGTTGACAGAGAGAAAATTCGGAAACGGGACGAATAAACGCGCTGATTAATTCTCGATCCGGATTTTTTTTGTCTTTGGTTACGACATAGCTGTGAAAAATCATGCGATGTAAAAGAGAACAAGATTATATTTAAACGTTTTTTGCATGAAACCGTTTTTATTCCGCGAGCGAGAGCTTTTTTTCGTAGTACTCTGGGCTCGTTTTTACGCCGAACCGCAACCGGGCTCCAATACAAGTTCGCTGTGTGAATAATTCTGGTAATCATAAAAGTAAAAAATGAAAGCTGTCAGTAAAGTAAATTAAACATCGGAAGCTTTATTTTTAGTGTGCTTTTTTACAGCCGTTGGGTTTCAAGTTTATGCTTGCGATTTTCGCTTCTTCTCCTTTCCTCTTTTTTTATTTTAGTTTTTATTTTCGATAGGAACTGTAGCAATGTTTTAAACAACGTTTTGCGCGAATGTTTTTACTGCAATTTTTTTTCAATCAACATTATACTAAGTGTAGTATGACATTAAAACGCGTGAAATAATAATTTGGTAAAGTATTAAATTCAAAAGAATCTAAAACATTAAATATAGGAGAAGAAAATGTGAAAATAAAGGCGAAAACGCGAGTCTGAATTTGAAATAAATGTAAACTTTGAAGAGTAATTTTGTTTATTTGGATTTACGTTATTTGTATATACTTCTTTCGGAAATATTTAGAGCAGAAACATGTCTCAGATATTTATTTATTGCAAGAAACGTCATTAAAAATGTCTCGGAAAAAAAAAAAAAAAACTGTTTAGAGTAGAAAACGGCAAACTCAATACAATGTAGCAATACCATTGGTAAGCCCGTTTCACTGTATATATTATTTTATGTGAACGAAACATGAAAATAAATTATTTCGAATATATTTCAAGAAAACGACTTTTTTATAACGAATGAAACATAATGCAAATAAAATTTACTTTTGTCGTAACATAAATTATGCGTATATTCAGTTTCCGTACATTAAAGTTAAAAGTTTTTAACCACAAATAATAATAACATAATAAAATAATAAAAACATAAATTATGCGTATGTTCATTTTCCGTAAATTAAAGTTAAATGTTTTTAATCACAAATAATAATAAATAAACATTTTCACGTGATGCAATTATAAAAGTGCATGCAATTTTTATTACATTTTGATGTTGTCTTTTGGTTTTTTAAGTTATTAAAAACGAATGTGGTCGTATCATTTTCCATTTGTAGTCATCGTTCAGGAAAGAAATATAATACTTCAGAAACAAACTTATTTACGAAAGAAATTTCAATCACGTTACAAATATTAATGTAACGTCGTTTTTCGCGAAACCCCTTATGCATTCCATTAATGTATGAGATATCCAATAAGCTTCCTTCTTATCGGACGCTATTCTTATTTCAACACTCGAATCACTGATAAGTTTCTAGTTAAATGAATGATCCAATTATTCCATACATCTTTTACTTCGTTCTTGTTGTCCTCGTTTTTGATGTATGATAAAGCTCCGCAATTCCATGAAAAAATTACTTTTTCATTACACCGTCGTACGCACACCCTCTTCTGCGAAATCGTATTTTTTACAGCGATACAATTTGGCGTTTGTTCAAATGAATTTGTATGAAAAGTGTGTCATGGAATATAACTGAGAAACAAGATTTTGAGTTTACTTTAAATAAATCTTATTTTGATAATGTTTATGGGAGAATGATTG
>JABFOV010005913.1:0-11373 GCA_022817685.1 Aradophagus sp. ZL-2020
CTTATTTTTAATTAAATTTTACATAACATATAAATTTCTTTTTAATAAATTAATATTTATTTTTAAAAAAATAAATAAAAGAGTATTTTATTATAATTGTAATTTTTAAAATTAATTTTTATTTATAAAATTTTATAAATTTTTTTTTAATGTAATTCAAATTTTAAAATATAACTACAAAAAAAAAAAAAAAAAGTAGAAACTATTTCATTTTTTAATGTCTTTTTTCTGTTTCCTATTTTTTTTTTTTTGTTTTCTTTCTCAAAATTGGCCAAACAAATTCATTACATGATGTAGACATTTAAAAGAAAAACATTTACTTTTAATAATTACCTTTTTTAAATGTAAAAAGATTATTTTATTTTAGATTTTATTTTATTTAGGTAAATTATGTATATTCGTTAATTTTGCGTATTCGTCGTCAGGCAGTGCCAAAAAGTCAGTCACTAATTTTATTATTTAAAATGATTATTAAAAATTACATTCCTTGTTTTAAACCATTGTAATAATAGTGTATTATTGCCGAGGGCGTCAATGAGCCCGCGGCATGTACGCTATTTTACGGATCGAGGAAGCGGACGGTAAAACGAAATTACTCTTCAGGCTGTAAGAAAAATGCTCAAGGGCACAGGCCGAGAGCGATTTTACAACTCGAAGAACAGTTAGTTCTACTTCTATCCGCTCCCAAGATACGTAAAAATAATTATTATTAATAAAAACAATGCATTTTCAGATTTACTTTATTACATTTGTTCCAGTCAATTAAATATTTTGAAAATCAAATGAAATAAAATTGTAAATATAAAAATTAATTCGCATTTCTGAATGTCATTAAATATATAGTCATAAGACTGATTTTAAAATGAAAATATTCGCACATCATACATTAACTTTTTTTATTAATCAAAAGTTACATGATTATTTTGATAGTTGATTCGCATGCAAATACTTTCTACTTTTTTATATGAATAAAATCAAACTTTTTTTTCGGCAAGTGTATATAAGTATAATCATTGTATAGATAAATTTTAGATTTAAAAGAATGTATTATGGATCTTGGAAGTTTGAATCGATATTTGAGCGCCACAAGTAAATTTTTCAATTTTTGTTAAAAAAAAAAATTTCTATGAAAAATATTAATTGGATCATTTCTGTAAGTATTTCAAGTATTTCACTTATGCTATACTTGTGTGATTCGTATTTGGCAATTTATTGTTATTTCCCGTGTTCGCCGGTGTTTGTTGTAATGTAACTAAATCGGCCTAGCGAAAAATTTTTTTCAACAAATTTTAGAAGTGTATACAATGATTTACAAGTTTGTGTATAAGGTCTAATTCTTAGTTAATTAATGCGAGCAAGTAATATTGTAAATTAATGATTGTAATCAATCTGCCAGCATAATAAATGTAAATATTAAAGATGAAAACCTTGATTCTTAAGTTTTCGCGTTGATAATTTATCTGAAACATTGAAACTTACTTAAAATATTTGTGTAAAATATTTTTCGACTTGTTTTGATTGCTAAACAATTCGTCATTCATTATTCAAAAATAATGGATTAATGAACTACTAATATGGATAATTATTAATAATTATTGAAAATTACTAGTAATTTCATTAATAAGCAGATTACGTAATGACTGAAAAGGTATTTATTAATTTCAAGAGATTGAATGAAAAATATTTTTTTTATTTATAATTGGGTGTTTACTGAATTCGAAGAAAAACAAGTATATCTCGAATAGTGTACATATTCGTCCGAAATCCCAAATTACACTAAGCGGAAATGCACTTCTTTCGACATCATTGATAACTGACCTACAAAAAACATTTATTACTCTTGTTTCCAGCTCGTCAACTTTTTCTAGCAAAGCGCGACAACTATTTGACTTCGATGCTTTTCCTGCGATTGTTTTGACATTTCTCCACCGCCTACGTCTTCATGTATAATTACAACTTTCATAATTCCCGCTTAACGGCGCCATTTCCGTCGAGCTGTCAGTACAACATGTGTGCTTCGCTTTGACGGTTCGCTCGCCGCTCGCGCTGTTTACAATTTATGATTTTCATTGTCAATTCATACATGACAAGCAAAGGCAATGAATGCGAGTCAATGCAGTTATCTTCTGTTTATTGTAACGCTTTTCATCGTCAATGTAAATACCAGACAAAACGAAGCTCTTCGAGCGGAAAAGGTGAGCGAGATTCGAATGGGATACAGATTGTTGTAAATTTTTCCTATTTTTTTGCAATATTTATTTATAAAATTGTACTTTTTTTATTTCTTGATAAATGTTAACTTATTTCTTAGAGTTTTTATTTTAAATATATTTAGTAATTTATTAAATATAATTATTTTGTATTTTTATTTAATTTTAGATATTTAATCATTACTGAATATTTACATTTACTTCATAAACGATTATACAATTTTTTTGCAATTAATATTTTGAATTAATAAATGTAAATGTCAAAAGTTAACATTTCACTTCATTTATTTCAATATTCATCTTTGAAAATTAAGTTTTATTTTTGTTTCTGAATCAATGATTGCTTTAACATATTTTCGACACATTTAATTTAATCGCCATTTTTTTATGCATTTTAGTTTTAATGAATTGAATTCGGTATTTATTTGATTTTTATTCTTTAATCCTGATCACGTGAGAGAATCCCAGGATAGAAGAAGATAACCGAGAAGCATTTTTAATTGGTGAACAAGGACGACAAAACAACTATTTTTATTATAATTTTTCATTCGAGGATTATTTTGATTATCTTAACAAATTAAAATTTTTTATTTCAAAATATATAAACTGTCAAATTCAAAATCGCAATTAATTATTAACAATTTTTTTCAACCAAATTAATTTTTTAATTAATATTTATTTTTTTAACACGAAAGAAAATTGTTTTGACTTATTTTTAATTTTGATACTAGTATTTACAATTAAACTATTATTATCGATATTACTATTGATATTATTTTTAAAATTAATTTTTTTAATTTATTATTTAAAAGCAAGAATTTTTTTTAGCTTCAACATGCGCCAACAAATTTATCCAGCAGACAAATAAGGAAATTATCATTGATGTCAAATAACACTCATATAGGAGATATATTGAGACACCTTTTAATTCCAAGAGTCGTTGGAACTGACGGTCACAAAAGAGTTAGAGATGTAAGTTTCTCTAATAATAATAATAACTAACATTCTTAATTTTAAATTGTTAGAATGATAAATAACATTTAATAAATTCCATATAAAACAATTTTCAGTAATAATTAGTACAACAATTAGTGATAATAATATGTTTTAGTATATAGTTTCCAAGATGAGGGGACTTGGCTGGGATGTGGAACTCGACACGTTCGAAGACGATACCCCTTTATTTGGGAAATTGCGCTTCCACAACATAATTACTAGACTGAATCCGCATGCCAAGAGATACCTCACCCTCGCTTGTCATTACGATTCCAAATATTTCAGGGATGGCGCTTTTATAGGGGCGACCGATAGTGCTGTGCCTTGCGCGCAACTCATTGATTTGGCGAGTGATATGAAAAAGGAATTACAGTCCATAAAAAAGGTGCTTTAAATATTATGATATTTTATTATTCATTTGAAGTTACAAGTCCAAAAAGAAAAAATTGTAACGGCAGATTTTTTACCTTCAGCAAAAAGAAAAGTTATATATATATGTGTATAAAGTTATATTTATATATATAAAATGTAATATGATTGAAATTATTTATAATATAAATACATATAAAGTCGATTGTTGACAAATTATTTATTAACAAAATTAAAGCAACACAATTTCACAGGAAGATTTGAGCTTGATGTTTATTTTCTTCGATGGAGAAGAAGCCTTTTCGCGTTGGGGACCAAAGGATTCAATTTACGGTGCAAGACATTTAGCACAAAGGTGGCATCGAGAAACCAAATCTCAGTTTGACGATATTTCTGAATTGGACAGAATAGTAATAGAAATATACATTTGAGTATAAATTTACTTTCCAATGTTCAATTAATAATCATTTAATTCTTATTAAATTATTCAATTAAATATAAATATAAATTCTAAGTGAGCGCAAAATAAAATTTTGTAGCGCTTTGACATCTAAATTTATACAGTGTATACTTTTCTAGGATATTTTAGTGCTACTGGACTTAATTGGAGCTCCAGATCCAAATTTTTACAATTACTTTAAGGAGACAGAACAGTGGTATGCTATGCTTGTGGAAGCAGAAAAAGTTTTGGCAAGCATGCGACAATTTCACAATTACTCCTATGGAAAACCATCACAAAAGTATTTCCAACCTTATTCATATCAGGGATTCATTGAAGACGACCATATTCCGTTCCTAAAAAGAGGTTTCAAATTCAACTCCAAATATTTATCTCGTTTTAAATGATTCTTTAATTTTAAAAATTCAACATTTGTACTTATATCATAAAATATATACATAAATATATTTCTAAATTTTTGTTAAATTATTTTCAAATCATTAATATGTTTTAACGAGAAAATGAAATTAAAAAAACTTTTTTCATTTTTTACTAATTTTATCGTAAAATTAATATTGACAATGTGACATTACAGATGTGCCGGTTCTACACTTGATACCGCACCCGTTTCCCCAGGTCTGGCACACCTTCGACGACAACGAGGAGAACATAGATATATCATCTGTTGAAAATATTAGTAAAATTCTACGTGTTTTTGTTGCCTCATACCTACGATTAAATGTATAAAATTGTTGCATGTGTCAAGTATTACTAACTGTAAGTTTGTTTTCACAGAGTTCACATAATTTAATACAATATATTACTATTTAATGAATTATAGTTTTTATTGTTAAGTTCGATTTAAAACTTTATATTATCATTTATGTGATATAAAGTGTTAAGGTGGTTGGTGATGCATTATTTGATTCCCGAAGTTGAAGGAGAAGCCTAAAATATTTTAATTTTTCTATGATGTTACGTTTTGTATTTTTTAACTTTTCATTACTTATGTTTGATACAACTGAGTTTTATTACCAAATTTTACGATGAGAACAATTTCATAAAATAATATAACAAATTTCTAAGTAAAGTACCTTTAAAGTTAAAAATCATACTTTTTAAAAGATTTTGATTGAATAATTATTACTATATTGTCTGGTGTTAGTTTAAAAACATAAAACGTTCCATGTAAAAATGCTGTGAAAAATGATCCTATTAACAGTCACAAGTGTTGTCATCTGCGTAATAATGTAATTTCTGTATACGTGCTTTACTCAAAAAATGATAATTTGCAAAATGATCATTCGAACATTTAGAAACTTTTTGGATTCTTTTTCAACATCAAAAAATTGTCCAAATGTTAAGAAAGGCAAATCTAATATATTATATGTACGATATAAAAATCGAAAATATAAAATATATGACGCCCTTAGCATTGAAAAGTAATTGCAATTCGTCACCGTAACTAAACGACGCTCTGTGAATTCAATATGAGTTTGACCAAACGTGATGTTTAAATATGAAATACTATGTATATGTTATTTCATATTTAAGCACTACGATTCTCATTTACAAACGAAAATCGACATTTCCCCAATGTTAGCGTGCAGAGTTTGATTCACTGACTAAAAGCATCAGAGCCTGTAGAAAATGCCATAGACTAATTATTCCATGGCATAACGATAATTGCATTACGTTGCCGGACATTTTATTAAATTCAGGCGTGTCTACAGGAACAATGACCTCACGTAACAGTATACTGCCCACGTAGTTGCAAACACGTCAGAAATCAACTACTAAACGAAAACTTGCTTTCTCTTTAATGCAGGAGCGTATCCTCGGAGTGGCCAGTCCCGCGAACGGAGCGTCAATTTTTCTCGGCGAGCAGCACCTGCTGACGGATTTTCCGGCCGATGGCCAGCGGATAAGGAAAATCGCCGGTGGCTCAAAGGAATTTGAATAACAAAGGCCCGGCGCTCGATGGAAAAATGCACGGCTTGACCGCGCAGCTCCTCGCTTTTTTTGCGGCCGCTTCTTACTCGACTCGCCTTTGTGGTTTTTTTTATCAAAATAGAATAGAAGATTGGATTTTAGATTCAAAGTGACTTAGTTAGAAAGAAATGTGTGGTGCGTCGATGCATGTATATTGTTATACGAGTGGTGTGACACTATTTGCTGATAACATTTTCTAATTTTTGCATTGTATACATTTTATTTAACATTATTGTTTGAGTCTGTTATTATTGTCGTCAATATAATAATTACATAAAAATGTGTTTCTATTTTAGATCAGAAGCGATAGATATTATTTTAGATCGTTTCCGCTTTAAAAAAAGCTTATAACTGTACTGCATTTGCATGAGATTGCCCTAAATTGGTTACTATTTCTACCTAAGCAGCGGCAAGTTACTATGGAATATTGCTTGGGAGCGCTTACCTAAAATAGTTGCAATTTTTCTACGTACGTGTTAGAATGTTATAAACATATTTTAGAAACATGAATTAATGATAATTTGATATATAAAAATCAGTAGGCCAAATTCCATTTAAAGAACTTATCAACATTAATATACGAGATTAAATGTCTGTATTTTGATAAGTTAAAATTTATATTTATTAAAATATATATTATATTTATTAAAATTTATAAAATTTAGCTTTAAATTAATATAAACAGTTTTAGTGCTCGTTTTATTGAATACCACTGATTTATATACATGGAAGGGTATAACTGTACATGGATGATTCAAGATTATTTATTTTTAAACTGAATATCATCTTTTAATCGCAGGTCTACTTTCGTTGTAACTTCGCCACGAAATGAGTGAAAATTATATTTAAGAAATTCGAGTCCATAATTTTCGAATCACTGACTTTTGAAAGGCAATGATTTTTATTCCGAGGACAAAGTCAAAAGGAACTTCGCTTTTCTTTTTAACGAAAAAGCGAAGAAAAGGTCACGTTACAAAGCGCACCTGCTCCACGTTAAATTCCTCGGGATTTCCCAATCCGCCTGATAATTTAGACTGCACTAGATAGTGAATGAAATTCAGCTTTTGTATCGTTTTTTAAATAACTTAACTTTTTATTTTCTTCCTTTTTTTAACTAATTTATGAATTTATATTTGTGTTTCATAGATTATTTTTTAATTCACACGTAAATGTATATAAATATATAATTTTTGTTTATATAGGTCTTTTTAATCATAATTCTTCATAGAATTTCATTGCATAGTGTAATGAACTAATGGTGCACTTTCCCGAGGTGCACTTTGACAAACGTATCGAAGTATTCGAGAACGTATCGAGGTGAAATGAGAAAAAGAATTGGTCGGTGGGAAGTTGGCGCAATTCGCATGCAAAAGATGACGAGCATCTAGCAGGCGCGCGGAGTCTGGGATTGGTTTCCAACGGAAACTATCGAATCTTGATGACTAAGCGTGACAACGTCTGCCACTTTGTCGGGCATACTTTCGTCTCCCTTCAGAAACGAGGAAAGGATGTAAAGTTCGCCGATATTCAATTATATTTACATTTTATTAATTTTAACTACAAAAATTATATTAATATAAATAATATGAATAAATTAATATAAATACTATATAAATTAATAAATAAATAACTATGTATATAAGCATATAAATATAGATATCTATTTTTTGTTTCTTTTTTTTTGCTCATAGGTTTAATTTAATTTTAAAAAAATCCAAATAGTTTCAAAATAATATTTATAAAAATTATTAATGAAACCCGATTACTGTTTAATTTCATTTAGGTGATTTCAGTCGTCTGAATATTTAAAAATACATTATTACTCGACGACTTTTTTGAATTCGGGATTATAAGAAACTTTTAACGGGAATAATCAATTATCAAATGATTAAATAATCTTTGATCAATCGGTTGGTGAGTAATTGATGACGTATATCAGTAAATGATCACATATATATATAATTCATGATCATACATGAGAATGATGCTTTTCTATTTCGATTATTTAGATTAGATTTTGTATTATACTGTATAGCAATATAACTTCTTCTTCGATTCTTATTAAATAATTTTTATTTTACTCCATATCAATTTGAATCTCGCGGTGAATTTCAGTGACAGACAGACGCACGATCTGTCGATGGACGAGGTAAACATTTCCAATGCTGCATTACCAGTATTTTTTTGTTTTATTGTCGCGCTAATAGTAATTTACAAGCCGGTGAAAAACGATTATGTTTAAAATTGAATTTACAGTTTTCTTTATGATTTTATACGTTTTTTAAGGAGAAAATATTCTTGTTTACATTGAATTTGTAAATACCAAAATTTTACTTTCCTTTTAAATTTATCTTAAATTTATTTATATAATCACATTGCTGTAAATTGATGAATCGATTTAGATAATACAAATAAAAAACATATTAAACTTCCGTTATGCGCGCCAAATTTTTAACACGGTAGCGCGCATCGTGTACTATTGCTGAGGGCGCCACTGCGCCCGAGGCTATTTTACGGACCGAGGGAGCGGACGGTAAAGTAGAACTTACCGTCCTAGGGCGGTAAAGATGCTCGAGGGCGTAGCGTCGGGCGCAGCGGCGCCCTCGGCAATAATATACTATTTTTATTTGTTTTGAGATCTGTTCCAAAAACCACGCGCACCCCAGTTTACTCATTATTGTTTAAGTTTTTGTTTTAAGTTCCGCGCATAAAAACACGAGAATTTTAAGCGCAAAGAAAAGTTGAAGGATAAATGCAAGAATGCATGCTCCGTTTTATCATGGTTTTTATCATTGCTTTACATCTGATTTTAAAAAAATGTTAATTGAAGTTTAAATTAAGAGTTTAATACAAAGCATGAATGAAACTTGAAATTAAGTGAAAAAAAAGAGAAAACTGAAAATTAAATTAAAGAACGCATGTAGAACGCAGAATCGAAAACACCGCCTCAAAAGTCTTAAACTAGAAGTCACCGAAAGCACCATTTGCACAAACAACTCGAAAAAAAAATTATAACAAAAATAAAAAAATTACTAAAAAGTCGAAGAACAATATTTTATTAATAAAAAATTGGACGTTAAAAATTAAAAATGGAACCAAAAAAGGTTTCTTGCGCAACAAAACGAAAAAAGTAACGAAAACGGAAAAAACGAAGGTTTATAAAATTGATGCACTGAAAACGATCCGAAGTTGGCTGCGCATCGACTCGTCATTGGCGGCAACACTGGCGCGGACAAAGACAGACGGTCGGTTCGATCCGGCTGAATTCGGAGTTGACTCGGCTCGGAACGGAGCAGTGGGCAACTGGCGGCGCTCGCATCAGTCGGGGAGTGTGCGGGCGAGCGAACAGACGCGATCGGCTGGACGCCGAAGGTGAACCGGTGCTGTGCGCGGGAGAGCGGCAACGCACAGCGGCAGCAGCAGTAGCAGCAGCAGGACTAGCAGCGCCCGAGCGACGCGGCGTCGCACTCGGCCGAGCGCGAACAAAGCCGGCATGCGAGCCGGGGGCCGCGCCTGACTTGAGCCGTGCGCCACACGCGAGCCAGCCGCGATGCTCAAGTTCATTCGGGGCAAGGGCCAGCAGCCGAGCGCTGAGCGCCAAAAGCTCCAGAAGGACCTCTTCGCCTTTCGCAAGGTACGACCGAACCGTCACCCCCTACCCCTCCCCCGCCTCCGAGCCCGCCCTGCCTGCCTTCGCCCCCGCTCCGCCCCGCCGAGCCTGTTGCACAAGTCCTGCGGCCGCTCACTTTCCTCCTTTCTCCGGCGCGCGCGCGCGCCACCGCCAGCGCAATGCTCTCTGTCCTTGTTGCGTTACACTCGAATCTCCACTTTATTTGACAACCTTGTTGGCTTCAACTTTTATTCCGCTATTCATTTATTTAATTTTTTTCTTATTGTTTGACAAATTTTTTGATTTTTTATTTTACACCATATATTAATTCCGTATTGTGATTTCAATCATATTAATACGATGTTATAAAATATTTTTTATTTATTTATGTTAATTAAGAAGTAATATAAACAATGCATTATTTTTGGTAATTTTGATACATAATCTTGACTCTGTTTATTAAGAGAAACATAATGCAAAAAGAATCATAAAAATTGAGCCATTATTGACGATTTTAACATTTTCACTGAGACATGTCCTTAATTAATTTTTTTCATCATACAAAATCATACACTTTCATTTATACAAAATTATACGAATATTTAATGTTGTCCACAAATGAGGCTAAATTTATCTGTTTTTTTTACCTGGGAATATAATTTTAACAAATTGATCTGAAAAAAAATAGAATCAAAGAATTACAAAGATATAGGAAAAAGAGAATAAAAGTCGTCAGTATTGGTAGTAAATTTAACGTTGGAAAATGTTTCTTCAATGTATGTATTAACTTGTTGATTATAAAAATATGAATAAAAAATGTAAAACTTTTCAATGTATATTGAAAAAAGTTAAGCTCAGGAAAAATGATAATAGTCTATGTTCCATAAAGCTGTATTTTGAATATTCAATTTTTTCTTTAACTTTTTTCACCAAAAATGACTAGAGATTTTCACAATTGTATTATTGTTATAGTCAATACATAAACATACACAAATGCATATACATAAAACAACAATTATTATGTTTTATGACTTATTCCAATAGTGTCATTTCAAAATTTTAATCTTTTCGAGTGTTCGCATAATATTAACAATGTCTTAAATTCTTAAAAAAAAATTGATAATTTAGTCAATTTATTTTAAAATTTTAGTTCAACAATTTACTTCAACGGTTCAATAAAATTGTTACTTTTGAAAAAATTAAGTATGTTCTTTTTACATACTTAATTTTTTTTTTTTTTAATCTGAAGGAATTAGTTTTATTTAAAGAAATATTTTTAGAGATATTCATTTTGTTTCTTGTTTTACATTTCAGTTTGTATTTCTTTCATAAAAATGTATTATTTTTTTTTATTTTTATTTTAAATGATTCTTCGTTTCTACTTGTTTTATTATTATTATTATTATTATTATTTTGAGTCACTCATCTATCTGTAGTTATTTTCTGCAACGCCTCTTATTTGATATCTTTAGAATGTTAACTATTTTCCTTTATTTTGTAACGAAATAAAAAAAAAAAAAAAAAAAAAAAAAAAATTTTTTTTTTATTTTTTTTTTTTTTAAAATTTTTTATATTTATTTCATTAAATTAAAAACAAAAAAAAATTTTTTTTTTTTTTTTTATATAAATATTTTACTTTAATCAATTTTCTATTACTATTTTCTTTTCATTCCCTCTACCTTCTGACAACACGTCCTGTTCCTTATCTGTTTTTTTTCTACCTTTAAATCCTGCTCATCGTTCTTATTGCGTTCTAT
>JABFOV010005914.1:0-11373 GCA_022817685.1 Aradophagus sp. ZL-2020
TATTCATACAGAATCAACAACCTTAGTCCTTTGTATTAAATGTTCTATTACTTTTCTATGTGCATTTCAAGTAATAAATATTAACACCTGATGTAATGTTTTTAGTATTTAAATCGAAATCATTGTTGGACGGTGATACCAGTGTAATGACATATCGAGGTCATTCAGTGTTACAAACACATATTCGTTGTCGATTCTCTCCAGCAGCAACAACTTCACAGAGATACATATACACTGGATGTGGTTCAGGAAAAGTTATAAGTAATTAATTTACTTTACCTCTTTCTTTTTTTTAAGCATTACTATAATTACGAATCTTACTATACTAACCATTTTTCAGTTTACGATATTTTGACTGGTAAAATAGTGAAAACATTGGTGGGTCACAGTAGTTGTGTACGTGACGTCTACTGGCATCCATACTTGCAACAAATCGTGTCTACTTCGGTAAGATAATCTTCAATTACTTAAACAACTTCAAAAATTGAAGTAAAGTTTTTAATGAAGAAAGAAGACTTCAAAATTGATATTCACGTAATTAAAAAATGAATATATCACGTTTTAGTGGGACGGCGTGATTGGGAGCTGGCGCTACTACGATGACCTAGAAACGAGCGAAGTAACGTGCAAAAAATATGAAGCATCACGGGAAGAACAAGTCCCAGTGCGAAGGAGTCAGCGAATAGCAGCTCAACTTGCGAAACGCAATAACTCTACTTGTTAACAATGACGATTTTCAGTCATGCAACGGTGATAACGCGCAAATAACTTTATTCGTTAACCGTTTAGTGATGTAAGATTTTTCCATGAAAGTTAATATGACCGTCATTTATAGCGATTTTCTGGAAATAACAGAATTGCAGTAATTTGTTCAATAACAAAAAAATCAAAATTTGTCATTCAACTACAAACTCATATACTGATAACAAAAAATATTTCATCACTAAACGTGCACTGAGAAAAATAGACTGTTATGTAGACAGTCTGAACTGTTTGGTAAACAGTCTTCGACTGTAAAAAATCACAGTCTACGACTGTACAATCTTGACTGTGAAAATTGAGGTTATGTTCTTTTCATTGCAAAAGCGATATAATCGTTATGGCGGCATAACACAATGGAGTCGGTGGACGAATGCACAGTCTAGACTGTTACTTTAACGGTCAATTTTCAACAGTCAGACTGTACAGTCAAGACTGTTAGCATAACAGTAAGTACTGTTTGTCTAACAGTCTATTTCTCTCAGTGTGTAAAATCAAAATAACATTTGATAATAAAAGTTGAAATATCGATCAAGATTAAAAAAAAAAAAAAATAATAATAATAATAAAGAAAAGTGGATAATTCGGTATAAACCGAGAGGAAATGGAGAAGAGCGCGTAGATGGCGCTGTATCGTTGTAGGCAATGTTGCGTTGTAGCAGATGGCGCTGTCTGCTCGCTTGACTGCCTCGCGTATATTTATAAACTTCGCCGCGTACACACAAGACTGATTCAACGTAATTTCCCTGTTGTCGATGCGACATTTGTTACCCTGAATAATCATTACGTTTTTTATTTTGATTTTGTTTAAATTCGTTCCATTAAAAAGCTTTTAGATATAATTGATTGCAACAATTCGTATCGCGAATCGAAAGAGATAAGAGCGAGAAACGTGCGCTTGATTTGTGTTACAAAATATCTGATTGCGCAATCGTATAATGGGATTGACGTTGAATTATAAGCGACTACTGTGAAACGTTTAATATAAATACATATTTATTTCTTTTTCTTTTGTTTTTTCCTCTCTCTGTTTTTCTTCTTTTTATCCTCTTTCGTTCACTTTTCTAAATATCTGTAAGTTATGTAAATTACTACATACGTAAAACGGAGAAAAGAAGCGAATAAATATAATGTAAATACATCGAACACGAAGAGAGTGAAAAGTTGAGGTATGAACAAACGTGGATAACAAATGGTAATTTTACAAAATGAATGAGAGGGTTGTACCCTTTTTTTTTCGCATTTTCGTATCATCTAATAAAGGGATAAAAAAAAATGCAAGAAACGTTACCTCCAGTGCAGTTTTTTCAATTTTTTCACCGCTTCGCAGAGAAGACCCTGTATCTCTGTCTTTCTCTATCATCTCTCGCGACGGATTAAGACGTTTAAAGGCTTCGGCGTGTGAAGCCTCGCGAAATCGCGGTCTTGACACTGAGAAAGCGCAAACTGAAGCGATTTATTTTGTTTTGGCCGCACGTACGAGCGCTAATTGTTCTCCAAATGGTAAGTATGCCGTATGCATAGCTAACGAACATCAAGGTTCGTTATTTTTTTTTTTTTTTTCATCTTTCTCCCCCCCTTCATTTTTTTTTTTTTTTTTTTGTCAGCGGACATTATTGGATGATCGTTTCTAGTCTTTGTTTCGCTTTTCCCAGGTTCACTGTGGAAAGATAGGCAATTAGCGATGAGAAAAGTGCCACGGGCGATATTCGAACCGCGCTCGCGGATTTAATGGAGATCAATTTCAACGACTGATTCGACTTTAAATGGCGCCGTAATTAATTTACTTTTTTTGCGCGCCAAACACAAACGTAAATTTAATTGATTAATATGTTTTATTAGTTATTTTTCAATCCGTGGCTTTTGTATAACGAGACGATTTGTCTGTGTATATAAAAGATAACGAGTACGTCATTCTTTCATATCTAATAATTAAAAAAAAGAAAAAAGAAATTGCATGTGTTAAGTGGATTCTAAAACAAAATAGTACATTACTATGCACTGTAAATTATCGTCGTGATCTCTGTGAATAAAGCTATAAATTATTTTGTAATGTACACTTAACTTACATTATGAAAGTGTAACGGCAATTAAAAGATAACGTTAAGTAACGTGCGATTAGAAACAAACATAGTTTTGCATTTTTCAAATTAGTAAATTTGTTTTCTTTGTTCGATCGAAAAAAAAAAAAAAATGTATAGCGATTCATGAAATATTGTTATTGGTTCCTTATAACAAAATAAAACGTTGATAAGAAACAACATCTTTTTCTCTATAAAATTCAACTTGAAATTATTTCAACTTGAACTACTTTTGAACAATCCTAAAATATAATCTAAAAATATAAATCGTAATCTTGGTATAAAGAAGCTAGACTTTTCAGTACAAATTTGTTTATCAAAAATTTTCCAAAAAATGCATTCGAAAAAGTTATGTAGATTATCCGAAGCATGAAATTTTGTTCAATTTTTATTAAAAAAAAAAAAAAAAAAAACGTGAGATCATCTTCTGTTGTTTGGTTTCCTTTTAATAAAATTTCAGTTTCAAAATTGAACACAATTGAACAAAATCTTATGTGAATTTAATAATCAATTAATCTTTTTCGAGTACTTTTTACATAAAAAATTTGTACTGAGAAGTTGAGGTCGTTTAAACCAGAGATGTCATTCCATCAAAATTGTCGAATTGTAAAAAAAGCACACACACAAAAATTAATTATTTAACAGTCAAACTGACAGGTCATCATTATCATTTCTCATGTATATTGTCATTCAAATATCAACTACACATTCTTACCTAAATCATTTATGATAATACCAATTACACAACAAGGAAAAATTCAAAAACAAAAAATTGAATAATTTGCAACGAGACATGAATCGTAGGAATGATTTCCGCGATTCTGACAATAAGTCGCCCATGGAATTAACTCGGATCCTTCAAAAGTGCGTACGAAACGAATCAATTAAGCATCCGAGTGACTTGACCTTGACTGTCGAAATCGAGCGTCGAGTACGGAACTCGACGAATCGATCGAATCGCGCCCGAATTCGAAATCGATTTGTTCCAACGACCGGACAGGACGATCCCCCTCCCACGACTTTTTTTTCCCCGCGATTTTTCGAGGCCGCGCGGATTTTTCACGCGACTGCAACAAGGCTAACTCGATAACGAAATGATCGGGCGACTCGCGGATCTGTCGCGCGGCTTAGTCGCGCGTCGGTCTTCGCAAAAGCAACAACCGATCGATCTACATGCCACATTTTGACCGCGCGGCAAACGAACGGCGACTTTTTTTTACGGCTCACTTTTCCAGCAGTTGAGTTTTCGGGTGTGATAATTTCTTTGTCATTTTTTCTCAGATTCATATCATTTCGTAAAAAACATTTTTGTTTTCATTTCAAAAAATGTAATCGTTTTGTAATTAACTTGAACGACGTTAATTATATATTTTATTCAAGTACGAACAATCGGAAACAATTTCACAATTCGCAATACTTCATACTTCACCAATCACAAACAATTTTAAGTCAGATCAAATGATTTTCAGTCTTCTATATTGCAATATTCAGAAATTGCATATTTCGACTTTGATGAATAGTACAATCATCCATTTTTCAGTTTCGATTCAAATTTTTTTCATTTTCAAGTTTGTCCTCATTTTGTTTACCTATTAAAATTAATCAATGATTGATTTTAATAGATTCATTAAATTATTCTTCTTTTTTAATTTGCGAATCAACGTTTGCGAAATCTGAATTCACCATTTAATTCATTTAATGATTTTATACAGTTTTTCTTTGTTTTCTTAGTAATAAATTATATACACGTTATATATTTTTTCTACGTATTACATTATTTTTTATTTCACTTAATGCAATATTTTCATTGTCTCATTAAAATCGACTCGAACATTTGTTTCTCCGAATTCCATTGTTTGTAAATTCGAAACACGATTTTTGCAGGTTTAAATTAAGCCGTAGTGTCAATTAGTGATTTGTTGACAAGTTATCGTGAAGATGCCGGCTGTCGAAGCGCTCGGGCGAAGAAATGCCGTGCCCATCATTTACACCAGAGGCACCCATTACGATATCGGTTTCGACATCGTAAGATAAACTATTCATTAATACATAATTTATACGTTCAGAGATGGGCAAAAACGAAATACTGATTTACTATGAAAAAATCATTTTTAGCAATTCTCATACCTTTAATCTTTTATCTTTTAAAATCTCGTTTTATTTGCAAATAAATTTAATTACATCGCGGTAATATTGCAGTCAAAGAATGAAATTTTGATTAACGAAGATTAATATTGTTATTGATAAATAATTATAAGTAAAATACTTGAAAATCAACTTCAATTTTTTATCATTTCAAGAACAAACTGATGAATAATAAAGTATAAATATATTAATAAAGTTGATATATTTCAATTGTTATTTTATAGAAACAAAAACATGTAATTTGTCTTTGTCCATTTCTTTTGCTCACTCACAAAAATCTTTACCTTCGTTCAAGAATCACTAAATTTTGTTATAATTTTCTTTGATTAAAACCTAAGTTTATCCTGTCAAGACATTTATTCTTGGCTTGATCATTTAGTATCTTGAAACAAGGAAGCTTTTCTTGCCTCAAGAAAATTTATTCTTGGCAAAATATCAAGATACATTTTGTCTTGAACCAAGAACATTTTTCTTCACTCAATGCATCCTTTTTGTGAGTGCTGGTATGTTAATATGATTGATTAATCTTAATAAATTAATTGCTAATAACATTTGAAATTTCATTTTTGCTTCAAAAGTAAAAATATTTCGTTCATCGTTTGCAAAAACTTACGATTTTAAGAGAATATAAAAGTATGATGAATCTTCAAAACACAAGACATAAACAATAGAAACGTAAAAAAAGGCTAACTTTTTGTTCTTACTTTGAATGCGTGGTCTTTTTATGTAATGAATAAATAATAGATTATATAAGCGGCTCTCGTTGGTAATCGTTTTATCGCGCTGAACTCCTCAAATTCAATTTTACCATATTCTTAGCATAATGCGTCATTACGACCGACATGTAACATTCGATTATTATGAATATTCATGCGTTTGCCATGCAATCAATTTTAAATCATTTACCGACACTTTTCATTAGTCGAAATATTCTGAGTTGACGACGGCTGCGAATGTTCATTTTCTAATAATTACAAGTGAATCGATCCGAAAAGAAATTATAGTAATTATAGCTGAACATTAAAACTCGTTAAAGTACGCGTTTAAATGTATTATTTGTCAGGGCTGATACGATTTAAATCAGAATTGAAATTAATTGATTTTTTTCTTTTTTTATTTTTGAAAAAGTAAATTTAATTGTATTGTATTTTTTTGCACGCATGTTTGTTTGAATCAAATGTACTTTTCAAAATTGCCCCAAAAATGGAATCAATTTTTTCAGAACTTAAATTTTAAATAATATTGAGACAATTCAATAATTTGTTTAATTAGTTTTTTAGATACATATGTTTATCATTAAGTAGACAAAAATTTATTAATAATATAATAATTAAATTAAGTTAAATAACGTGATAAATCTAATTTAAATAAAAATAAACACTGATTTAATTCAAAACGTTATGTCGGTTTTATTTAAAAAGGAAATCATAATTTTTATTAGCCCTGTTATTTATCTCATAAAATTATTGGGTTATTGACACATGATATGATTGAACTTTGAGAAATTGTGTTTCTGCCGACTTATCGTTGAGAGGAAACATAATATTAAAAACCCTATTTTTCTACAACTTGTGTACTTGAAGATTAGATTACGAGTAACATTATCGGTCGATTACATTGCATCGTTTGTAAGCCATTTAACAAAACGATACAAAAAGCATCGTTTTGTTAAACTCCAAAGCCATTTTCTTCTTACGTCAAAAAGATGGAACTCTTACATCGAAAAAAAAAAAAAAAAAAAATTATTGGCAAAATTAAAGTTGATTAAAAAAAAGAAAAAAAAAAAAAAAAAAAATGTGAAACAAAAAGAAAGGCAAGAAAAAAAGAAAATATAAGTGATAAAACAGTATTTTTCAAATTATGTTGCATGACCGAGTCAGTAATTTTGTTTAACAACCAGTAATTCATTTTCTTTTCTTTATCTTTTAATTGTTCCGATTCTTGCTTTTTCTAAAAAGTAAACGAAACGTCTTACATTGCGTTTAAATAAAATGAAAAGAAGTCCATTTTTCGCACAAATTTTGCTCAACTCGGTCCACTTCAAATTGAATATATAATTTTAATTAACGAAAAACTGTTTTTTTTTAATTAAAATTGTCTATAATAATTATAACTATTAATAATTTTCAATTAAAATTATATATAAAAAACTATCGACTAATCAACATTCTAACAACTTTACTCGACGTAATTTTCCGAGTTTCTATTAATAATTATTTAAATATAATTAGAAATAAAATATTAACTCATTGGACTGAATTAGCCAACATGTTGGCGGAAAAAAATATTAATCATTAAATCGAATCGAATAAGTAAACGTACAATTGATTGAACAAAAAGATTTCTGTTAAACAATCAACACATTTGATCAACGGGCACACACACAGAAGTATTTTGTTGAATTAACGAAAATTTTGTTAAACGAACAAAAACATTTGGTTGTTATGGAGCCAACTAAATTTGTTTTGTTGAAATGATACACTCACTTTTGTTATTAGAATTGTTTGAATGAAACATGGATTTTGTTGAATTAACAAAAGATTTGTACCACGAGGTAGACCGCGCATGCGCTCTACCGTATGATGAACAAAAAGATTTTGTTGATTTGACAAAGAGACAGGACAAAAGTATTTTGTCAATTCAACACAAAAATAAGTTGATTTAAAAAAAAAAATTTCGTTTGATTGAACAAATGTCTTGCAACAAAATTTATATTGTTAAATCAACGCGATCATTTCTGTGCGTGCAATACATCCATTCGATCTCAATTTTTAATTAGCACTTCGCTTCTTTCTTACAGGTTTCAGTCGAAATCGTACATTGATAAAGTTACGTTTAAAAACAAATCATCTTAAATGAGAATTAATAGATTGTTTTTGTAAGAAAGTCGAATCGCCGCGACATATTAACGAAGAAGTGAAGCGAGCAAGGATTTCCATTCAGCTACACACGCCGGTTAATAATCGTCAATTAAATATTAATTAGCCGTTGGCGGCTTTACCGTGCAAGGAGCAACGCGGCGAAGGGTCCATAATTACGAAATTTCCGTTTGACACGGCTTGCAACAATATTTGCATAAGTATGAAAATGCATCGCGCTCCAGCGATTCACATATTGCGGCAAATCGTTTGAGGATAAAAACCTATTCTCGTCGTAAAGCACCGTTTACGGCCGCCGTTGAAAATATGTTTCCACTCGTTAATGAACGTTCGATCCTTGTCTTCATTTTCATTCGCGATTGCATTTTTATTTTACGTTTCTTAATTTTTAATCCTATTTATATATATGAAGTTTGCCGCGAGATGAATTTCAGATTCGAGATACGGATTTTGGAACGAACAATCTCGACATTATTTGTAAAAAGTATTAAATTCTCGGAAATAGACAGTCTAATTCCAATGAAAATGAACAATAAAGGGGAATGTAAACAATGGATGTAAACAAAGAAAGGGTTTTCTCTTCACCTTTGTTTACATGTTTATTATTATTTTATATGTACTGTATATGTAAATATTATTAATATTTACACGTATATTATGCACCTTTGTTTATATGTTTAATATCTTGATTCACTGTTTCCCACAGCGAACAACCTTTTATTCTAATTCTTTTTTATTTTTATTTTATAACATTTCGTTTTGAGTATCAGTTTCGCGAGGTTCGACCGAACGGCAGGTTTACCACTGGAAAATAATCTGAACTTGTGCAGAATTTTTATTTCACGAGAAAAGCTATACTAATAGTATGGATGTATATCTATAAATATATGGTTCTATAAATATATGGTTATAAATATATGAGCAAGTGATTATTTTGGTGATGATAATTATTGCTATCTCGTAATTGATAAATGTTTACATTTATAAATTTTGTAAATCAGCTCTTTAAATTTTAAAATTAAAATGCTTCTTGGGAATGTTTACATAGTGAAACAATATATATAGTGAAATTCAACATTTTAATTTACTAAAAAAAGGGGAAGAACTTGTTTTTTTTTTACTTGTTTTAAATACCAAATGTAAAATAAGTAGAAATCAATTATTTTGCAAGTAATTCAATAAGTACAAATTCAAAGTGCAAATTTCATTTCTTCAAATTTAAAGAATAAATAGAAACCTAGATAATTTTTTCCTTCCAGTCATAATTTGAGAATAAAAAGAATATTAATTGCCGATAGATAAGCCGATGACGGGGTAATTATGGTTGTCAATAAAGGAAAAAGCGCGTAGTTAATATATCACTTGGCAATTACATTGGCATACATTTTCTTTATTCAAATAGCCGCGTGCTAAGTAAACAAAACCCGACGCGCATTCTGATTTCAATCGACGGAATGTTGGCCTATAATTACATCCAAAGTATTGCCACGTCATTTTTCCTTCTTTTTCATTTTATTTTATTTTTTTTTTTTTTTATTTATGTTTTTTTATTATATTGCAAAAACATGAAATCGTATTCAAAAATATGAAATATTCCATGCATCAGCAAATATACAATATACATTGCAATAATATATTATTTTGTATTTTTTAAACATGAAATTAGGTATACTTTCAGTTTCATTCCAGTAACGTTAGACAATGTCGACGACAATTTTTCTCGCTAATCAATCCAATCGATTTTGAAATGTGATATACTGTGAATATTCCACGTGAAACTGAACATGGAAACTTGAACACGTCAATGAAATCTGATTATGCCACGCAGTCACTTTTAATAAACATCGCCGTCAATTCAGAATCGTATTTAATAAATTAAGATAATAAATTAAGATAAATACCTAGGTAACTGTCAATGCAAGTTTTTATGATAGATCACGATGTTAAACTACTTTTCAAATATTCGCGTATTAAAATAAAATTATTGATAGAAAAGAAAGTTGTTTGTAAACAACTTCAATTTATAAAAAGTAGATAATTTTTATAACAATAAAATCAACAGTAATCCACTTATTATAAAAATAATACTTTGAGAATAATTTATTAAGAATGGATAAATATAATCTTTTTTCTATTCTGATCAATACCGTAAAATATTGGCACCGCACGTAATTACAATTAGAAGTGCGCTATCACGGTGACTCGTGACATGTATCGCTAATTTGATATCATTGTACGACAGTCATTGACTAAAATTTGAATGTCAATGAACGTTACAAAAAGTAGCGTTTGAAAAAAAAAAAATAAATAAATGCGTTGGAACATTGAACGAATTAAATGTAAATAAATTTGTAAACAAAAAAAAAGTAATAAGCATAATAAAATTACTAAGCGTAATATTAAATTTAATTACAAATAAATATTCAAGATTTTAGATCAAATAAATAAATGAAATATCAATTTATTTTCCCCATCTCCATGAATATTTGTTATGTTTACAAAACATTTGTTTATAATCGTGAACCGGTATTGTGTATTTTAAGGCTATAGATTGTAAACATTCCAGTAATTATACTTCATGTTTACATTTTTTTTTTTTTATCTTCATCAAAATATTTACATTTTAAAAATATCTTGTCCCTACAAAAAAAACAACATATTTTACACGTATAATAGATGAGCATTCAGCTTATATATTTTTTATACGTATAATAAATGTATATATAGGTATATTATACGTATAAGAAATATGATGTATCTAATATGATGTTTTGATTAGAGAATATTTCTTCTTGAAAACGCCATTTTTCAAGAAAAAATGCTCATATGATTTTTCTTTCGAGTATTTAAATACTTTATTAATCTATCAGAAAAAGCTAAATAACGTTGCACTTGTTTCAGGGCAGAACGTTTGCTAAAATTATTCACGATTTTGTGAACAAATACGGTCCATTGAATGAAGAGTACTTACCGCTTTATGAGACGAAAGAGGGCCGTCAGGTGTACGAAGAAACGTTGGCGTGCGTTAAAAAGCGTTTTCCCCAATATGTACGTGAAATTGAAGGAACTGCGGACGGGGCCGAGGTTCCGTTTTACAAGGTATTGGTGAAACTAAACAATCAAAATTAAACTTGCATTGGAAAAAATATAAGCCGAAATGGGGGTGCTTAGTGAAAAAAGAAAACAGAAGATCGCCAACAAAATAAAGAGTGGCAACCTTTTGTTTATTGTTTTCTGTAAACATCGACCGAAATCAACGTTAGAATGAGGTGTTCGCGCCGCATTCGTTTTTTTTTTTTTTTTTTATTATACTATTTTTTTTTATTATTTTTTATTATTATTTTATTATTATTGTTATTATCTAATTTGTGTGTGTGTGTGTGTGTGTGTGTGTGTGTGTTGGGTGCTTCTTTTACACTTCCCCGACCCCCCGATGCCTCTTTCCATCCTGTTTGCCGGCTTCGGCTTTAAACAAAAATAACAGAATTGGTGTGTTATGAGTATTGTGA
>JABFOV010005915.1:0-11370 GCA_022817685.1 Aradophagus sp. ZL-2020
ATGTAATAATAATAGTATATGATATAATAAATATAAGAAACATAATGATAATAAAAGGAGTTACGATGATAATAAAATAATTGGAAACATCGTTGAAAGTTGACTATGTAAGCAAACGATCGATAAATAATAATAAAAAAAGAAATAAACGCATCCTTACTGATACAATACATCCTTATTTATTTAATAATAAAAAACAAATGAAATGAAAAATAAATTATCTTTTTACAATTTAAAGCATCCAAAAAAATTGATAAAAAATGATAACTTTAAATGATTACTACAAACAATGCCATAGTTGGAAACAATAAATATAGAAAAATGACCTTTTACAATGTTAAAACAGAGTCGTATGAAATTAAGGAACATCATCATGCATTAATTTTCAGTAATAATGTGACAGAAAATTGCAGTAAAATAACAAAACAAACAAAACACAAAAGAAATAAAAAAACTTAACATAAAACAAAAACAAAATAATTATTAACAGTAATTATAATTTTTATAATTGCACAAAAGTTCAAAATAAGTCATCTAAAAAAAGATATATTTCTATTCTTTTCCGATAAAAACAAAAATAATGCAACAAAACAATACATAATTGTTTTATTATTAGAGAAGAAAAATTTAGAATCTATTTTCATTAACAACAAATTACTTGGAAACAATGTTTGGAACAATGACCTCCAACAGTATAAACACTCTCAGTTAATTTCAAAAAGAACTATTAATAGAAACATGTTATTTTTCACACTTTTCATTTAATAATGCAAAACTGAATAAATGTTAAACACGAATGACCTTCAAAATCGTAAATACACTCCCGTAGCATTCCAATAAATTAATATGTTATGACAAACAAATGTTTTCTATTATTTAAATATACATATTTATATCCATATATAACAATACGTAAAAGTAAAGAAATGATATAAAAAGATCGAAGCAATATCAAGAAGACAAACTTATCTTTCATTTAAAACAATGAAAACAATGAAAAACAAAAGTTTGTCTTTTTTTTATTTCGCAAAAACAGGAAAATGGCATAGGCGAAAAAAAGGGCTCACCTTTGTATCCCGGGATGCGTGATAATAGTAAACAAAGACGAACATCCACGCGCATGACACCAAAAGAACAATCTTAACATTTCGCCGCATGTTTCGGCGGACGTGCGCCGGGCTGTCTGGGCTGTCGCTGGCGCTCAACTGCGGGCGTGAACCGCTCGTCCCCTATTGAGTCGAGTCGCGCACAGGCTCGCGTGTACCGGCGCCAAGTCGTACGTCACAAGCGTGCACACCCGCATCAACGCAGCACGCAACGCGAGAGGCGAACGCGACCGAGCACCGCAACCAATTTACTTGCCGGCAGCCGAAGCCATACTGAGACGCGGCTGAGCGCCGGATCGCGAGGAGCGCGCGCGCCGCCCGGCCGCGCCGCCAGATGGCGCCGCGCGGGCCGCCGGAAAGGGCGCGAGATTCGGCCGACGAAGCGCGCGCTCACCCTCATCGATTGCCGCGCACGTCCTGCTCACTGGCTGCGCGTTTTCCCGCGCGATAATCAAGCGAATGACTATTTTAACGTCAATAACGATTGAATTGAATGAAAGAAAATTCATGAAAAATTTAATTAAAGTGAATTCAAATCAAATTCTGTCAGTTGTTGAAATTTAAAAAATACATTTCGCTTGATTATTGCGCGTTTACCCATGCAATAATCAAGCGAACGTTAATAATAATTTAATCGAATGAAAATGAATTAATGAAAAATTAAATTTAACTGTATTCAAATAAAATTCAGTCAGTTGTTGAAGTTTAAAATTAAATTACGATATTCAAAATTAATACTTTTTCCCTTTCTTTCGTCTTTTTTTAGTTTCAATTTTTAATTTAACAACATGTATAAATTTGAATTATTTATTAAAAAAAAAAAATTTTGAGACTACACAGTCTTCAACTAAAATTTGAGATGACATAGCTGTTGTCTAAGCAGTCTATATTGTCATGAATCGGATTCAATTATTTTCATTAAGTATTATTGGAAACGTCAAGTGCATTTATTTTAGTTTACTCATAGCGTCAACAATATATTTTCAAAAAAAAAAAATTTGTTCATGTGAGATTAAAATGATAAGATTGCCCTAATTCATGATAAATGCAACATCCATTTTTATCACTCTTTTTCACTCCCCCAAGTGCAAGAGTTTCCTACTGATATGCAAAACGCCCGACATCGCCTTACCCTTTACAAATTCAAATTGCAAGTTTCATAGACAAGCGGTATCGAAAAGGGTTGCATCGCTATCTATTAGACTTTCAAACAAGATTGTTATTATACTCCGAGGGATATTACTGTCTCAATGCGCGGCCTCGGGACGTCTTGTGCAATTCAGTTACGCGGCTGCTTATACTGACTACAATTCCAGTTTGAAAGGCCATAATCAATACGCAAACTTCTGCGTTTGATTTTACATTCAATGGGGGACTAGACGGACACCCTATTGCCTATTCTACCCTCGATCGCGCCCCCGTTTCCCGCCGTAATGATCGAAAAACGATCGCCCGACGTCAAACGAGACCCAAAACGTTGTTTCAAACTTTTCACTCGGAATTTATCGCGACAAGATCAAACGGCCATTGTTTGCCAGGTCGTTTCAACCGTTGCTATATGCTCTGTCCTTATTGCTTAACAATTTCAGATGCAACAAATGTTGAGGATTGAAGGATGAAAATTTTGTTAAACCGACAGAAATGTTGATTGGTACGCAGACAAATAAATGAGACAAATTTAGCAAAGAAAGGCTTTACGAATTAATACTTCATGATTTTATACAATATTAATTAGAAAATTTTAATAAAAATATTTTAATAAAAGGTACAATTATAATATATTTCAGTGTTATACTAAAAAAAGAGAGAACTCTCTGCGTTAATGTCCAATTATTTTTACCAATTTAGTATTGACTCCGTCATACTTATTTCGTTCAGAGTCTATGTACCAACTTGGTATAAAGTTCTTGCAAAAGTAAGAGTAAGCCGGTTGCCAAGTTCAGCTACATCGTGCCCTATGCCTGCTTTTGTAAGACGCTTATGCCAATTTGGTATAGACTCTGAGCAAAATTAGTATAAGGATGGCTACCGAGCTAGTATGAATTTTTTTATAAACAAAGTACAATGTTTGATGCTCTTTTATCACAAAAGTTCATTTACTATAATGTAACAATTTTTAACATTTTACTGAATTAGTATTTCAGGTGAATGTACTAAATTTGTCTTATTTTTCTTTCCCTATTTACTGATTTATCACATGTTTAAAAGATGTCATTGCATGAAATAGCAGAATTGAGAATTAAACTTTATTGGGGGGGAACCTCAATTGAGCGATCTTCGATTAGAAGTTAATCTTGATCAAACAGCAATGAAATCATGATTCGAAAGCTGCCTCTTTTCGCACTCACTGATTTATCACGTGTCTAACAAAGGATATATAAATAATAATGAAAATGATCGTAATTTGATTTTGAACATAAAATTGATTTTATAAAACAAATCATCTCTTAGTGTTTCATTGAAACATTTTTATAGTGAAAATTTATCAAAGCGAGCGAATTTTGCAATCAGTTATTTCTATCAGGAAGCGCTGAGATATTGACATTTGACAACAAGCAGTGTTAATCATTATTTAACAATGACTTCATTGTTGCTTATCGATGCGAAAGTCAGTTATAGTTTACGTCGATTTACACGGGGCTGAATAATTGAATTATTGGATCAAACAGCTCGACCGCAATAGTTGCACCATGGCGCACGTCTGGCTGCTTTACTATTCACCAATGCGCATTTCATCACAGCTTGGATATATCATCGGCCACTTTTGCTTTATTAATTATATCTCAACGTGCGAATATTCGCTCGTCGTGTTTTGTGTTTGCGTTTATTTACTGATTTCCCTGGTACAAAGATCTTACTGTTTTAGACTAGAAAATCGTAGGCTAAAACAGTATGAAAATGCAATCGAAATTTCACATTCGGAATGTGAAATTTCATGAGTTTTGCCCAACCGTTAAGAATTTGTATGAATCTTCATGAAATTTCACGTTACAAATATGAAATTTCGGTTGCATTTTCATACTGTTTTAGCCTACGATTTTCTAGTCTAAAACAGTAAGATCTTTGTACCAGGATTACGGGTTCATTTATTCATAAAAGTGTGCATAATTTATGAAGACGTTAAAATAATTTTTAAATTGAAATTTAAAATAAAATTTATCTAATTTATCATTACGAAAAATTTCTTTATATTAAACTTTAATTTTAGAAACGTGGCGTTTATTTAGTCTGAATATTGTTGACGTTTCATAAATTTCGTTTTCATTTCATACAAATTGGTCTCGTTTTTGTAATGAAATTGTCAGAACTGAAATGTATTTTTATTGATTATAGCGTTTATCAATTCATCTGAGTCATTAATTTTGAAAATGATTCGAACGAAATTCAGCATTTCACGAATTTTTGTTACAAAATGTTGGTGAAATTGGACGACTTAAATTAGATGTGTTAAATGTATTACATAAAACGATTTTTTCTCTATTTCACGAATTTTACATAATTATGTTTCAATATGGAATTTAAAGCATTTGGAAAACAAACATTGATAGAAATTTCTACAAAAAAAAACCATTCGTAAATAAAGCTTTAATTTTTAAATTTGATTTAATTATCTATAATTTTAAAAGTCTGACATTTTGTATGTATAATGAGAAAGTTTAGAACATTAATTGTATATGAATAAAATTACACTTCATTTTTATGATTTGTTTGTTATAACGTCAAATTTTGAGTATAATATACTGTGTAATCAACTCAATTACTTTTTTAATCCCATAAAGAATTAACTACATATAATACAAATATGCTAATAAAATATTTATAAATTATCAAATTCAAAAAAGAAAACTTATTAAAATCAAATCAACTAAAACATGTTTGAAATTCAATGAACTTAATCTAAAATAAAAAAAAAAAAAATAATAATAATAATAATAATAATAATAATAATAATAATAATAATAATAATAATTATAATACATTAAAAAATTTAAAAATAGTAAAAGTAAAAGCCGATTCTATAAATCAATAAATTGGGCAATCTGAAACCGACGGCGTCAAACAACCGAAATTAATCAATCCGAATGACGTTTAATTGGCGACTAGTTTCAAGGGTCGATTTATGCGCGCTAACACTCGACCGAGTGAAATAACGAAGATTTTGGGTTGCGCAACGAAGAATGTAATAACAAGACGTATTTTCACATTCTGGGAAACCAGATTGAAAACGCTTTTGGCTAAAACTGCACGAAGAGAAAATTATGTATTAAAATTACCATGCTTTATGATAACACGACTACAGAAACTAATTCCGTACCTATCAACTACGTTATCGATATTTATGTATTAAAATTACCCATTTTTTTCCGATAAAAAATAGCAACGTTATTACAATTATTAATATTTTATTACTTCTTATAACAATAAACAATAAAAACTCTGTGTATTATTTAAACTTTACTGTGAAGTATGATATTTTAATAAGATGTGAAAAAATGGTAGAAACAGCAATTAAGAATCGTGACCATAATTATGTAAATATCTGATTTAATTTATGTAAACATCTGGCACGTGGCTTAATTATATATATTGATAGAATTCACTAAATCAAAAATATTTCAATTTAATTGGTTTCTTTGGTTAACATTATTTTGAACCAAAAAAACGCCATATCATTATTTTATAATTAAAAAAAAAAACATTTCATTTAATTTATTTTTATTTTACTTGTAAAAGGTAACTTGTTTTGGTTTGAAGTACAATTTTGCTCCGCAAAGGGCGACTTTTTCTCTCGGCAAATCAATCAATGCGCCATAAACTATTGAAATTATTATTTGCGATCACTTCTTCAACGAGGCGTCATGCGGCCTCTTTCATTAACAATATAATTAGTCTTATGCGTTTAATTGATAATAAGCAAAGCGGGATAAATAATTAACAGTCGCGAGCAAATATCACGAACGAAACTTTTGCATTATTCATTAACCCCTTTACCGTGAATTTTAATCAAATTAATAAAGTGCACCGAGATAATAATAGATTAATAACGAGAATAAAAGGTGTAAACAAATAATTAATTTTTCTAACAAAGTTGAAGTTTGCTAAGGGTCAAAAGTTATTTCGAGATTTATTAAATTTCATTACATGTAATGAACAAAATGACGAAATATCTTTAGCATCGAATAAGTAATTGCATTTAAATTTTTTTCTGTATTACACAACATGATAAGGAATGAAATAGGTCAGCAAATTTATTCTTGCTACAGTAATTATTTTGTCGTACAACAAATGAGAAAAAAAATGAATATTAATTATATTTTTTTGCAAATTTGTCTGAGTATAATATAAATAAATCGAAATTTTTTTATAAAGTTCATTAATTGTTGTCTGTCTCAATATAAAATAATTATCTGAAGTTAGGTGACTTAAAATAAGAATTTCAGTCTTACGCCATATTTCTGATAATAAAAATCAAGATATTTTCGTAGCTTAACTAAAACTACGTAAAAGCTTAATGCGCAAAAAGTTTCCAATGTTTTTCTTTTTTCTTCTTTTTTAGAAACGTATCGAAACTTGAGCAAATGTGGAGTAAAATTTTTCATCACTTCTTTCACTACTTGCAAAAAACGGCGAACAATATTTAAGTCTAGTTTATCAAAAACACATTAGTAGGAGATTTTAGATATGTCATAAACGATTTTGTTCATATTAATATTGTATTTGGTTAACTGTAAGTGAAATAAGCATTAAATCGACAAAATGACTGTAGGTAGCAGACTTTTGTTATTGTAAGTCAACAAATATTTCAATTCAACAAAATCTTTTTGTCATGTTGACAAAATTACAAATAGTTAAACTTGATAAAATACCTCTTAAGTTCAAATTCATCAATAAAATAATAATAATAATAATAATAATAATAATAATAATAATAATAATAATAATAATAATAATAATAATAATAATAAAAAATTGAAAATTGCAGGCACAGAAATTTTCAATTATGATGATTTCACTGATTAAAAAAAAGTACAAAGATAAATTTAACAGTCGCATCGAAATATTAAATCATTGAAACTGAATTTGCGCTTAACGATTTAAAAATTGTTTCGTGAATGCCGAAAGTGGATAGCTGTGAATCACAAGGCAAAAGCGAGTGGCCATAACGCCGCACAGAGGGCGCGTCATAAATAGGATCATATGTATTTATGCATGGAACTGGTCCGGTGCATTTGTCAGGCCAGAAGGATCCTCGCCGCGGAATAAGCCGCGTCACGATGCGCCCCGAACGCTATTCATATTTGAAATCCGCCGGCGTGAAAGAAGTTTCGCGGCTTAAATGGGAATTCGGCTTGGATGGGCAAAACCGAAACGTTATCCAGGTCATTAATTTTGACCGCCAAACTTATTGCGAAATTTAGGAATGATTAAAGAAACACGGGAACGTTGGCTTATTTCTTCATGTAAGACCATGTTTTTTATGTTAAAATCAAATTCCTTTTTTCTTTTAATAAATTGAAAAGATAAGCTAAGTTACATTTTTCAGATTATAAGATTTTAGAGGGATTATAAAGACTATTTTAGTTTAGTTACAATTGTAATGTAATGATCGTAATAATTTAAAAAATTATAAAATTATATTAGATTAATTTTACCAAAATTTGTTTTCTTTTCATATACCATTTTTTTATATATACATAAATATATATATATATATATTTATAAATGATGCTTGAAATTAAAATTATTTTCCATAAAAAAAAACTAAACCATAAATTGAACAATGATATACATCTTTTCATGACAGGTAGTCATAGCATAACGATTCCCAAGTTGCTTCGACATCGCGAAAATTCCGGGTAAAAATTTGTCGCACGAGTTATTACAAGAACGCAATTAATCCCATGGCACCGACACCCTCGCTTGCATATAAATTTTCACGTGACAATATTTCCGGAACTAAATGTGCGCGACGATTCTCTGCTCTTGTTATAGATGATATTTCAGTACTATCTGCAAAAATCTATTATACAAATTGAAGTAATTGTCATTGTTGATTATTTCAAAGATAATTGCGTTCTTATACCATTTTTATAGAAAATTAATAATGTTTTTATATTTAAGAAAAATATTATCTACTTTAATTAATTAGATGCTTAATTTAATCAATTTAAATCTGCCAAAACAAATATTAATTTTTAAATATTACTTTAATAATAAAAGTTATATTATTATTACTATAATTATAGTAATTGTTTAAATTAATATTACTTTTATTATAATTTTTATTACTATCGTTTTTTTTTTTTTTTACTTTTCGTGTAAACACCTGCGATCTATCTTCGAAGATTATAAACTCAAGCACCTTACATATTGACAACAAAATTTAATTGAATGCATAAAATCTGAATAAATTTCCATTTGAACTATCGAGACGTAATCAACTGATGCCTAAACGCAATTCATTAAATCCCGCGTTTGTGATAAACATCGCTGGATAATTTATGCCGATAAAATGATGCATTTTTTCTGTAGAACATGTGAATAATTCTAAAGGAGCATTTACCGAGCCATCTGGGAGTCGAAGTAACGGGAGATGAATCGAAAAAGCTTTTTTCTATCGAACCGACTACAATGTTTAAACTTTTTTCAAAAATGAATCAAGCGTTATTTGAAATTTCAGACTTTGTGGTTATTTCTCAAAACTCGTTTCTGCCAGAACACCTTTATTTATTTACAATCGGAGCTTTTTGCTCATTAAAATTTCTTTTATGCTTTTTTTTGAAGAAAATGTATCCCTACGGAAAGAAAAAGAAAGCAACAGAAAGTTGCGTTCAACGGTATCGCACTTCTTGAGGATGCTATACACGGAATCGAGCCCATCGGACCACTTTCACCGATCGCAATACATCAGACAACGAGGATAATGTTGCGGTGACGTGCCGAGCGACTCGAATAACAAAATTGCGTTTCATCAGCGAATCAAAAACATGTGTTGCGTAGACGCTCGGATTTCAGGTGCACGATGTCCAGCGAGAAGTCTATCTAAAATTCAATGCTTAAAAAATTATAAATACTAAATTTCCTGGTTCAAGATTAATTCTTCCCAGCATCAAGGAAATTAAAACAAACCTATTTTGTTCGAGTGATTGACTAATATCTATGATTGAATGATTTATGATTTATAGACCATTAAGATGCACATAACAATAAAGCTAAGTTAATATTGTGTGACACGAAAGTTAAGTGTTTTTGTAAAATTCATGTGCATTTGTATCTTCGGAAGTATTTCAATCTTAAAGAATAATGTATTACCAAATTAAAGTGATAAATGGATAAAAATTCAAGATTTCAAATAAGAAATGAGTTTTCCTAAGTTTTTTTTTTAAGTTTTATAAATTCAAGATTTTTTCTAGGTTTTCAAGGCTTTAAAATTCACTGGACATTATGCATATACCACACTTAAAGCCGTCTATTTTTCGCACGCAAGCATTGAGAAAGTACACTTCGAAAACACTAATGTTCGCTAAACGTTTCATGATCTTTGAAAGCACTTGGATGACCTTTCTGTGTAAAAGAAAAACGCACAAGTAAAAAGAATCAGAGGCGAAAGACAGAGACGGAAAAGAGGGAAAGGCGATTTGGCTCGATCGAAGGGCAATTTAAATTTCCGAATCCAAACGAAAGCAATTTGGTAATCGAGCGACGGACTTTCCCAATATGTATAAGGAATGCGAGCGGTGACCATGTAATCATAAATTTTGGCCAATACGAAATAGTTGCTGGAAATTTCGGCTGATCCGCAAGTTACTTTCGTCGCCGTCTCGTGATCCGATTGAGCCCCTTAAATGCGACGATTTGAATGCACCGAGTTGCCTCTTCGTGGCAATTTGCACGATAAACAAAGTCGAGTTCAAATACAGATCTGCAGCTCTAATCAGATAACAATTCCAAATTTCGTGTCACTTTGATCGTTTTTCAATGTTTTTTGTTTTTATAGTTTGTACATTTCATTCGTACACGAGAACTAAAATATCAAAGCAAGTTTAATATAAATTGAAACAACTTTGACGTACTTGTAATATTTAAATAATATATGAAATTGTAGTATGTAATAATAAAGATAATAACACTAAATTGTAAGAAATACCAATATAATGCACAAAAAGAGTAAAGAACCACTTTACTTCCATTTTGTATGCGTTTTATATCACAAGTGCAAAAAAGAAACACAATTTTAGTCCCTTAAGATGAACGGGAATAAAACTATATTTTACAAGCACATGCAACATAAAAAAAACTAATTCTCTGAAAATAAAGTCAAAGAATCTTCAAATGATATATAATCTAAATTAAATGTCTATTTTGGTCTCTATTAATCATTCTTGAACCGCATTTCATTTTCAATAAAAACTAATATCTAGAATTTAAAAATTGATTGTCACTAACTTGCTTTCCATCAATTGGTCTTTGTAGATACAGAATGTCGACGATGTTCAAAACAGTCATCTTCCTTTCGTTTCGATCGCGATTGATTTTGGGAAACACAAATTCCTTTTCCGCCAAGAAGATTTCATCGATGTAGTGGTAAAACGGGATAATAGTCCGTAGTGACGTGCGGTAAGTCGGTCCAGTTCTCTTGGTACTTGCGAACTACGAGGGTCGAAATGACACGAGAAAGGTGCCTCATCACGTTTTGCAACATGTAATTCTCATCGACGCCTTTTCGGATTCTCACATTGAGATGTCCTGGCTGAAACCCATCGAAATATTGATTATTTGACTAGGTTAATTATTTACTTCATAATTACAAAGTACAAATTAATTTTTAACATTTATATACTGTAATTACAGAAAACTGTATTTGAAAAAGTAACCAGCATTCCATTTAAGCGTTTACAGGGTATCCAGTGAAAAATCAAATTGAAATTTAAGATTTTTTCCCCACTTTTTCCAGGTAGAAAAATCGTTTTTTAAGGTTCAACGAGATTAAAAAAAAAAAAAAAAAAAAAAAAAAAAAAAAAAAAAAAAAAAAAATTTCCAATAAAAGTAATGATTTTTATATGTGGATTTTAATTAAAATATAAAACATACACAAAAAAAAAAAAGAAATAAAAAACTAAGTGTATGAGCCTCGAAAAAAAACAATCTATAAGATATCAATAAATGAACTATCGCATGTATCAAATATATACAGTACTCAAGATTAATAGTGCTAATAAGTACATCATGACTCAAGATACTTAGTATCAGATAATGCTACTGA